>ML836259.1:61097-101199 GCA_009831015.1 Picea engelmannii
TGCTAAGATAAGAACAAATTCTCACGAGCTCCATAGTGAAACTGGGCGTTGGTCAATTCCTAAAACGCCATGGGATGAAAGAGTGTGTCACCTTTGTGACACTAAGAAGGTTGAAGATGAAAAACACTTTCTCTTAAATTGTCTAGCCTATACTCATATTAGATCTCATTTTCAAAATATTTATCACACTACCAACCTTCCTAACCTCTTAACTCAACAAAATATGGTGATCTTGGAAAGCTTCTCTTAATGTTTTTCAAGCACATAAACAAAATTCTAAAGAATCACAAGTAATCACTTACCCTCTTAAGGTTCGATAGACCAATTCGATCTTAGTGAACATTAATCATCATCATCGGCATTTATTATGTTAATAAAATATTCTTATATTTAAGAACTCATTTATTAATATAATAAATTGACCTTGATTGTAACTTTGAAATTATATTATTATTATTATATTTATTCATATAAATAATAATCTTTCTATTAACATAATATATATATATATATATATATATATATTTTAAAAGGGGTGGAACCTATTATATTAGCAAAAAGGAGTATACAGTAACTGTTAATGACGCCAGTTGTCCTGCCTGAATAGGAAACCAGGGCAACTGGGTCTCCTGTGCTAGGTGCAACCCTGTTGCCAAAATATACATGTGAATGCCCTGCCCGAAGGAAACCAGGGCTATTATGCTAATAAGTTTCAAAAAAGAAGCCATAACTAGACATAAAGAAATTGAGCGCTCTAACTAAACTAAGACAGCAGAGATACTTCTAACCAGAAACCTTGGTGAATCTATTTGCTCGTGCTCGACCGTGCGTTCCTCTTCTGACGCCAGCCTGCAGGAAACGAGTATGCCTGCGCGCACGTCGAACACTGCCGCTTCGGAAGGTTCTTGGAGTGGGCTGCAAAGAGCATGTCCAACCTTTGGTCCATCCTGGCGAGGCAAAAAGCTTGGTCGTCCATCAGATTCTGGAGCTCGAAGATGAGTGGGAGGTGTCATAATTCAGAGAAGGAAGGTTGTTCCAACCTTCCGCTTTCGTCGAAAGCTCGTGTGCTGGAGTCCCCCGCTGCTCGGGTTGGAAGTCCTGCTGGCTCCGCCATCCCTGTGGTGTCATCGGGAGGGGTTTCCTCCTCCACAATGCAGGGTGGGAAGAGGTCCTTTGTGTTGTCGGCGTTGGGGTTCCACAGGGAATCTCCGGGCGGTAGCTTGCTTTCCTCTGCGCGTGCAATTGAGGGGTGGCTCTGCATAGCCTCCTCCAGGCTAATTTCCTCTACAATCGCCATGGGAGGCGTCCAAGGTTGTCTTTTGTGTCGGATGGATGCTAAGGCAAGTGCTCGCTCAAAATTTCATATGCGCTTGCGCCGGGATTCAGCCCTGTACCAGACGGCCCCTCTGCGTGATTTCCCTCTAAGCCTGGGCATGGTGGAGACCCTCAGATTGGCCTTTCCTCTCCCAGACTTCGGTGGAGGTCGAAATTGCTGCTCGGACAGAATGAACACTGCGAGGGGCCAATGCATCTCTTCCCAATTCATCACCGCGATTAAACGCCAAGTTGCCATGACCGCCAAGGCCATTAAGGCTGGGTGGTGAGTGCTCTGTCGACTAGTACATCTCCCTCGCGCGAGAGGGCTCATCAACTGGAGGTGGTTGATGCCGGCCATCGTCTAATTAATAATCGAAGGGCGCTCGCCGGTTGATGCAATAAATGAGCGTCCCGGTGACCACCCGCGTATCCGCTGATGCTCTCGTGTCACCCCATCCGAGGAAATTATTATATATATATTAAAGTGAGTTGTTAAGTATCAATATATCATGATTTTTATTAAAATTATATTATTATTATTATTATTATATATTAAACTGAATTGTTAAGTGTCAATATATGTAATATATGTTAGTAGAATATTTACATAATTAATAATTATTTCATTAATATAATGAATGGTTAAATAAATCATGATGTTGATGTTAAAGGTCAATATATCATTATTTTTATGTTAGTAAAATATTTACAAAATTAATAATTCTTCCATTTATATAATGAATCGTTAAATTAATATTATGATTTTTATGTTAATATTATTCTTAATATAATAAGTCGTTAAACAAAGTTACAAACATGTCAAAATATACTGGGAAAACCCTATATCTACAGGAAAATAGTTCAGAAGTTGCACGCCGGAAGATGGACCTCAAAATGCGAGAACACTGCACGCCCAATAGTGGACTTAAAAGCACTGACCCAATCTCCAAAAAGAACCAGAAACCCAGCAATCGAAACAAAATACATCAGATCCCAGATCCAAAGACCCAGCGCCTGGCCAGCAAACCACCGAGAGAGAGCCACCAAGGAAGCCCCAAAATGGATCAAGATGAACACTGAGAGGCGAGGCCGAATAGATGCACCTCACTAGATCCGTCGCAGGAAGGACCAAAACTCTGAACAAGAATAACCATTACCGCCCACGGGGATGGAGCTACCAACGCAAAACACAGCAACCGTAAACAAAAACCACGGACAGGGAAGATGCGCCAACCGGTTGAGGAACAAGGTGAACGCAGTAAGGAAACGACTAAGGAAGAAACCCTAACCGCCCCAAATCCAAACGAAGGGAGCTCCGGTATATCTTCAGAAATGTTGGAGCGACATTCTTCCCCCGAAACCATACACAACAGCTCATTCGAGGCTGCCTCCACGCCCAAGCACTGTATCACCGAGCTGAGCAGACTTGGACAAAAAAATTGTGCAAAGCAGTGACTAAGATAGAACCATAACCGCGCTCATGGACTTGGCTTTTCCCACAATTTTGATATGGTAAATGAATTTCTAAATCCAGATTATTGTGATATTTATGTTAATAGAAGGTCATACATATATTAATTTTTTCATGTTTTGACTACGAGTATATCATATTATAATAGTTATGTTAGTAGGCCAATGAATAGTGATATTTGTGTTAGTGTTTAGAAAAGTAGTAGACCTTCAAGTAAAATAATGAGTTGTTGAATACCGACTTATTATTATAGTTATATTAATAAAATATTAAATAAAAAATTATATTTTTTTATTTATAAAATGTTAAATAGAAAAACAATAATCTTTTTATTAATATAATTATATTAATTGTAAAATATTAAAGGAAGTGAATAATAAATAATAAAAAATATTATATTTTATTTTTATCTAATTTATTTGGAACGAAGTTAAAACTTCTTAATCTTTTTATTAATATAATTATATTAATTGTAAAATGTTAATTGAAGTGAATAATAAATAATAAAAAATACAATCTTTTATTTTTATTTAATTTATTTTGAAATTTAAATTTATAAGGTTAAAACCACATCACTAAACGTAAACGATAATTGTAGATGACAAAATTTTATTATCATAATTATATTAAGAAAATATTTAATATAAAAATAATAATATTTTAGTAATAAAATATTCAATACAAAGTAATAATTTTTTTATTAATATAATTATATTAATTAGTTGATAAGATGGACCTCACTATGGAAACCCTAGCATGTCGCCTCTTCTCTCGGTAGTTGTTTCTGCGGTTGGTCTTGGCGTTTTTGGAAGGGATCCATAGTTAGACAATTGGCGGCAAAAGAGGCATCTACCTTGCTCTCTCGTGGACACCTATGGAGGAGGTTGGGGATGTCGTGGACTTTTCTCTTGACCCACTGGAGGGAAAAAACTTTTGGAAGTCGCGAGTTTGCAGTAGGTCGTCACCTAAGTCAAAGCATTTTTTTCCCGAACCGACGATGGAGGGGAAGCAAGTGGTCAGTGTTTCTTCACATTTGTATCATCCAGAGGGATCATTTATGTCATAGTTCTACCCATCTGGGTTGTCATACCCATGGGTATCGAGTTTGGAGATAGGCTTGGGATGGCCCGATCCGTTTATGGCTCCCATAGGTTGGGGTTTCCCTTTCAAAGAAAACCCTTGTGCTTCACTAGGGCCCACTTCCCCGCTCTCATGGAGATTCAAAACTTTCTAGAGATGTAGGGATCTCAGATTTGGGTTTCTTGGGGTCGGTTTTGGCAGTAGAGAGTTTTGGTGGAGATTCATTGAGTTTATTTTCTCTTCCTCAGTCGGTTCTGAGTATATCTCTTGGTAGTATTGGTCTGGTGGGTCTGACAGCTTTTGTTGACTCGATGTTTTTTTCTTTGGCTCCCAGCTCTAGAGTCGCGAGAGTTTTTGGGCCCAAAATTTTTTGTGGAAGGTGGAGACCCTCTTGCAGTTTCCCTAATCCTAGCAGAAAAATTTTCCTTGTCTTAGCAATCCTCCCCAAGGCGAGGAAAAAATAAGTGTGTTAAGAATAAAGGTGAAGCCAAACTAGTTCTTGGGGTTGATATATCAGAACCCGAGGTTGTGGATATGGTAGATTCGACTTTGGTAGGCGTTGCTTCAACATCAAGCTATTGAAGGAATGGGCAGACCGCTTCTAGACAGATTCCTTAGGGAAGGCTCCTTCTGCTCAAACCCTAAATCAAGGTTGGTTTTGTTTCAATTTCAAGTCAGTCGTCGAGGCAGATTGGATTCTTCGGTAGCCTTGGAGAATTGAATCCACCTCGATTATTCTCAAAAAATGGTCTACTTTATTCGATGCAAGTCGTGAGCAGATGGATGTTGCTTTGATTTGGGTTAGGCTTCTAGGGCTTCTTATGGAGTTCCTAACAAAGAAAAGCTTCTTAGAGTTAGGGAAATTTTTGGGGACTTTTTTTGGATGCAGACTTGTCCTTCTTAGAATCTGAGGAGATGGCAATGGCCAGGATTCTGGTGTCCTTGGAAATTTAAGAGGGCTTGATTGAAGAATTGGAACTAATCTTTGGGGAGAAGTTTCTCAAAAAAAAACTAGATTATGAAGGAGTCCCCTTGTGATGCCAAAGATGCCATCAATATGGGCATATTGCAAATCAGTGTAGTCTTCCTCTCCACAGGCGATCTGATGGGTCATGCTCAACTAATTCAAAGAAGTGACCGATGTCACACAGGGAAGAACTCTCTGAACAATCACAGTGGGGGGGGGCAGGTGAAAACTCCATTTATTGCTTCTCATGGCCAATTAGGAGGTGTAATAAAATATGGGTCAATATCCTCCACTGAAAAGAAAGAGGTAGATATTAGAATTCCAACTTGCCTGAAAAGTCCACAAGCCAAGACAATGGAAAGGAATTATGCGGATCATATGGGTATGCATTCCATTCATTTTCCCACCAATAACATTTTAATAAATTATTTATCTCTTTTAGGCAAAGAATGGGTAGGGACATTAAAATATTTCTCATTTCCTTCTGAGGAACTCCAGTCCACTTCTCCAAGGCTCAACTCCCCACTTGCTCTGTGTTCTTTGGCCCTCCCTCGGAAGTCTTCTTCTACTATAAAAATTTGTGAAACATCTAGTTCCTCAATGGACTCAGAGGAGGATTCCATTACCTACCAATTGAGGAATCGATCTATTCCCTCTTCCTCCTCTGCTTTTTTTCCCAACAAACCTGAAGGTCTTGTTCTTAACCCTGTTCCACCCATTGGGGGCCCATGGAGGGGGAAAAAATCTCTTTTCTCAAAATCCCAGAAACGGGCCCTTGTGGACCTTGCTTCAGGTAAGTAGTTATACATAAAGGGGCACTTAAAGCATTGACATCCCCGGTAGGGGTTCCCCATGAAACTTTTTTTTTTTAATTGTAGGGGTGTGGCGAGTCCATCTAAAAAATTACCCCTTAAAAGGTTGGTGGATTCCAACCAACCCGATATCATTTTTCTACTGGAAACCTTGGGGACAATTTATGATGTCTCAACCCTTCTTGAAGATTTATTTCCGAGTTGAAGCTTCTCAAGTTTGGATGTTAGAGGCCAATGTGGGGGACTGGATTTAGGTTGGAACAAAAAAATTGTGAAATTGTTAAATTTGTGGGCCTTCGAGTCTAGCATAGGAGATGATATACTTTTTTCAGACTTAGGGATATAGTTCTCAGTGATAAATATATATGGGGCTTATCTTGATTATGTTCAGTTTCGGGAAAATCTGGTAAGTAAGTCCTTCTTCAATTCGTATGCCTTGATCATGGGTGGGTACTTAAAATTTTTCGTTATGATAAGCTGAAGTTTGGGGTCCCCGCAAGATTGGGCCCTCTATCAGATTTCTTTCAAAACATACTATAAGACAAAGAGCTATCAGACATCACCCATGTTCACCTCAATCCCACCAGTAGGAATAAACGGGTAGGGGTTGAGAGGGTTGCAAAACATATAGACTGCTTTTTGCAAAACATATAGACTGCTTTTTGGTCTCAGACAAACTTATGAAGGGTCACTTACAAATGAGGCAATGGGTGGGAGCGGGATGGGAATCCAATTATTATCCCATTATTTTGGAAGTAGCAAAGGGAAGGATAAATCCAGCTAGTCCATTCAAATTCAACCCAGAATGGCTAAAGGAGGAAAGTTTCATTGATTTGGTAAAGGAGAAGTGGGTTCCTTTTTATCCAAATTCAGAGGAAGTTACTATTGTAAAATTTGTAGCCAACCTTAAAAAGGTTAAGCGAGCTACTATAGCTTGGGAAAATAAAAAAACGAAGTCGCGATGAGCAGGAATTATTGGCTACATAGATAGCTTTAAATTCCATCTATGAGTCAGATGATGGCGGCTTTGCAACTCATGAGACAAAAGAGGCATTGTTCCAGTTGGAACAAAAGAAGAGAAAACTACTGGAGGAAAAGGAGGTAGCCTGGAGATTAAAGAGTCCGGCCATATGGATGGAAAAAGGAGATGCAAATACAAAATTCTTTTCGGCATGTAAAAAGGGAGAAAATTATCAAATACTATTTGGAGTCTAAAAGAAAATCAAGGGTGGCAAGTGTCATCCTTTCAAGAACTCGTTGAGTTGGGGAAATTTACTTTCAATCTCTCTTCAAGGCTAATAATCGGTTTACAATTGTAGAAAGTGTCAAGGTGGCAGGGTTCTTCCCTCAATTTGTCGTCGACGAGGAAAACATGACTCTAATGGAAGAAGTTTCAGAAGAGGAGCTCAAGGAGGTTCTATGTAGTTTTCAAAAAGAGAAGAGCCCGGGGCCAGATGGATGGTTGGTTGAATTCTTCTTAGGACTCTATGACTGGATTGGATCGGATATTATGAAGGTGGTGGAGGAATCAAGAAGGGAGGGGCATATGCATGTTCCATTCAATACCACTTTCATTGCCCTAATTCCAAAATTGGACTCCCCTCAGTATTTTGAAGAATTTCGTCCCTGTGCTACTGTATCTATAAAATAGTGGAAAAGGTCATTGATAGAAGACTGAAGCCTATCCTCTCATCTTCTATATCAAAGGAACAATTTGGCTTCCTGGAAGGAATGCAGATCCATGAAGCCATAGGAGTGGCTCAGGAAGGGTTGCACAATATAAAGACAAAAATATTAAAGGGAGCAGTGGCGAAGATAGACTTATCAAAGGCATATGATAGGGTAAGTTGGATCTATATTCGATTGATACTCACTCATGTGGGTTTTGAAGTTCCTCTCATCAATTGGGTTATGATCTACATTTCATCCACCACTTTTTTTCCCTTATAAATTGAGTAGCTTCCCCCTTTTTTCATGTAGGTAGAGGTTTAAGGAAAGGTTGTCATCTCTCCCCCTTGATTTTCCTCTTGGTGGAAGAAGGCCTCAGTCGATCTTTGGCTGATGCAAAATCCCATGGAATTTTCTGAGGTATCCCTATTTCCCTTGCCTTATATCATTCCCACCTCATATTTTGTGGACAATGATCTTGTTTTTTGTGATGGGCAGAGGGGTGATTCAGAAAATCTTTCCAACGTTTTGGGTCTTTTCTCCAGGGCGTCGGGTATGCAAATCAATTAAAGAAAAAGTAAATTATTAGTCAACAATATGGAAGATGAAGAGATTATATTTTATTAGTCCCTCTTTCCTTTTGAAGTAAAGGATATTGACTTAGGTCTAAAATATTTGTGGTTCCAACTGAAGCCAAAATTCTATAAAAAATATTATTGGACCTGGTTAATAGCAAAATTGGAGAAATGACTAAAGGTATGGAGTTTTAGATGGTTATCCAAAGGATTTTTTCTGGTTCTTGACAAATCAGTTTTGGAACAAATCCTAGTGTACTAGATGTCCTTAGCCTGGATTCCAAAAGGGGTGCTTGACAAGATTCGAAGAATCCAGGTGTCAAATTTATGTGGCTGGATCACATGACAAATTTGTGTTTCCTTGGGTAAAATGGGAGGTGTTGGCCATTCCAAAATCCCTCGGTGGATGGGGTTTCAAAAATATTTTCCTCTTTTCAAAAGAGCTTGTGGAAAATTCAATTTAGAGGTTGATTTCTACAGTCATCATGTGGACTAATGTAGTCATTCAAAAATATATTCACCCTGATTCAATGTTGGACTGGATTAGGAGTCCACAAAAATAGTGCTCTGTATGCTCTATTATTTGGAAGGCCATTATCATATCTTTTGCAGTGGTCGGAGATGCTCTAGATTGGAGGGTCGGGAATGGTTTGAAGGTTCAAGTTGGATTGGATCCTTGGCGAGGTAGTGAAAGACTTCATGTTTTTTTGTCTTCTTTGATCCAAGCATTACATTCTCAAGGAATATATCACCTAAATCAAATCGATGATCAAGGTCGTACCTCCATATGGAGCCAATAGTGGCTTGGTCCTACTCATCTAGATCTGGAAGGGGAAAATGCCTCCCAATGGTCAAATTACATTCAAGGTTTAAAATCGTCCCATATTTGGATAGTGGATAGGGAGGATGAGTTGATTTGGAAACATACACCTTTAGGTATTTATACTCCTAAGTTGGGCTATATACATATAAACATTGCTCAACACTTAAGAGAGCCACTATCGTGGTGGAAAGGACTTTGGAAAGTCTGTTGTCCACTAAAATCCAAAATCTTTATGTGGTGTCTAATTGCCAATAAAGTCTTGACATGGGACAAAATGAAGAATAGGAAAATCAAAGGCTCGGGTTGGTGTGCAGTGTGTAAATACAACAACGAGACTTCACTTCACCTTTTTGTAAACTACCCCTTTGTTAATAAGATTTGGCAGGAGGTCAAATTAGTGTTGCAATAGGCCTATAATTGGAGTGGTCCATCAGTGGAGCGGACATGGAAAGACTGGGTTTCAAATTCCTCAAATAGGAATGTTAAAGCGCTTCCTTTGATAGTAAGTTGGAGTGCCTAGATTGCCAGGAATTTGGCCATCTTCCATGACAAATCCAGTACCCCAGATATTGTTGCAGTGCAAGGTCTCAACATTCTATCCCATTTTCAGCAAGCAAAGGACTCACGTCTACCAAGGGTCATATCGAAGATCTCGATAGACTTTTCAAACCCGTGGGCTTTCTTCTATAGAGCTTCCCAAAACAATAATCAATCTTGTGGGGGGGGGAGGGGAGTGTTTTATTCCTCTCCGCATCCCACACCTTCAAAATGTCTATGGGTTTTGTAAAAAGAACAAACAACTATGTTGAACTAATGTCTCTCAAGCTCCTTATTCTCTTTGCATTAGAAAAGGGAGTAAATACTTTACAAATTTTTGGTGACTTTATGTTGGTTATAATTTGGGAAAGGAAATCTCAACAATGTCATAATTTACAACTTCATTTACTTCTTGAGGAAGTCTATGGGATCTTGGACTCTTTTGATATGGTATGTAGTCGTCATGTATACAAGGAACGCAACATGGAGGTAGATTCATTGTCTAAAGAGGCCCTTCGACTAGATATGGGGAAATGGTAGCTTATAGAAGACAAGAATGGAGAGCATTTCAAATACTACCACAAGCCTTTTGTTGAAGAGAATTCCCACCTTGTTCTTACTAAATAACAGAGTTTCAATTGCATCAGTTTTGTGGCTCAGTTTAAGTTACTGTGAATACTTTTTATTACAATTTTTTTTGTGAATAGATCTAGGAATGCATATTGGTCAAGATATATGTATATGTACGGGGACATCAACTTACTGCCATTTTGGATGTATCTTTTTGATGGAGTATTTTTGGGGGTATTTATGTTGATATTTTTTTAGATCACATGTTGCAGAAAAAACATGGATACTCCATCTTTTCTACAGAATGTAAATTTCTTTTCTTTCTGGATGAAACAAATTTATGTTTTTTATGAGGAAAAAAATTATATTAATTAGTAAATGAATTGAATAATAAATAATAAAATATATAATGCGTTATTTTTATCCAATTTATTTGGAAATTTTAAGGGTTAAAAACTCATCACTAAAGAATTTATTTGGAAATTTCAAGGGTTAAAACCTCAACACGAAAGGATAATTGTGGTATGATAAAATTTTATTTGAAAGGATAATGTAAACCAATGTATATAGAGGAATTAGGAATCCAAGGAAATGGGTTATTTTAAGTCATAGCACGAAAGGATAATTGTGATATGATAAAATTTTATTTGAAAGGATAATGTAAACCAATGTAGAGGAATTAGGAATCCAAGGAAATGGATTATTTTAAGTCACCCTACATTACTTTCTCTTTCCTATATTATTACACTTTGATATTATAAATTATTTAGTATCACATTCATATTTTACCCTCCTTAAAAGTTAGGAAGGATTATATTAGAAAGATTTTTTTCTACTAATAATTTAAATTTAATATTTTTTCTACTAAATATAAATTTAATATAGATTTTGAATGATAACAATGATTATGAAAAGGAAATTTAACTATAAACTTGAATATGAATATTATAAAAACTTTTAAAATAATTATGATTAATAAAAAAAAAATCAATTTTCCTAACAAAACATTTATTTGTTTTGTCTCAATTTGATTTTGCTTCTCTTTGTTAAATATTTGAATTTTGGTGTTTCATAGATTTGATTCTTTAATTCATTAGATTAGAAAACCATACATGGATTTCTCAAAGAAAGAGCCCTCCTGAAAAACAAACAGGTCTCTCCTAAAAAAAATAGGTTTAGTTCTCCTAAAACATATAAAATATGTATTTCCTAAGTTAAAGAATTTTATGAGGGTTCATGTTATTGTTGTCACTGTAGCCATCACATTAATTGAATATCTTGTAGGTTTTGTATACAATGCCATTGGAGATTTCATCTTCGTAGGAGAATTTTGGGCTCAAATTGTAAATTTGATCGCTTTGAAAAGGAAATCGAGGCTCAAACTCATTTTATGAATTTTTTTTTTTAATTATTTAGGTTTATATGAATCAATTTTATAAATTATTTTATAAATTAGGTATTATGTAGTGAAATGGATCATTCCAACACTATTCTATAGAAGTTAGATTTTACAATATTATACTATAATATAGAGGATCATTCCAACACTATACTATAGAAGTTAGGTTTTACAATATTATACAAGTTAGATTTTACAATATTATACTATACTATAGAAATGGATCATTCCAACACTATACTATAGAAGTTAGGTTTTACAATATTATACTATACTATAAAAGTTAGGTTTTACAATATTATAGTGATAGACATGATGTTTAACAGATAGGGAGGTGAATTTTGAATAACTTTTATTGAATTAATTGATATATTATATATTTAGTTGTAAGTTGCAATAAATTGTAAAAACTCTTTCACCCCATTAAGCTTTGCTATTTAATTTTACAGGATGGCATGTAAGCCAATGAACTATTCAAAATATATATAATATTTCATATTATATTGCATTTACATTAGTGTATGAAGCATGATATATGTATCAATTTAAACATATTTGAAATGATGTAGACAAAATACATGCTCAAAATAAGGGTGTGTGAGGCTTCTACTTAAGCACTCAATTTAGGATCAACACTATTTAGCTTCAAATATTTTTTTTTTCTTGAAGCATGTATTTTTTTTTTTTTCTTGAAGCATGTTGTGCTCAACACTATTTGGATGAACTATAGGGAATTGGTGAAGTAAAGTTGTGCTTGAAAGAATTTTGTTGAAGAATTGTGTTAATGAATTGGGTTGAAGAACTATCTATACAGAATTCAATTTTTGTTGCTTCATCTTCAAACTACATGTACCAAATCAAGTATTGGAGTGAGGAACTGTGGTGTAAAAAGATTACACGAGTGATCAAAATCTTAAAGTAGTCGATTACTACTTATTACTTATGTCACTAACCCTATAGTGAGATGGCTTCTAAATATGTTGATAGTTGTAATATTACATTACAAAACCATGTATATACAATAAAACAAGGCAAACTGAGCATGTGCAATGAAAAATCATTGAGGCAAGAGATTGCATTAATTTATCTAAGCAACATGAGTGCAATTAAACAAGAAATATCAAGGGAAACAACTATAACAAAGCTTAGCAAAACTAACTAAAAATAGCGAAAAAGCATTAAGGTGAATCATTGCAACAAGGCTAAGTAACATGAATAGTAAAAGGATACTAAAATAATAATAAATAACCATATAAGAGATGTGAATGGAAAATTGATATCAACTAAAGGAGTTAAGAAAGAGGGCACAATTTTTTTTCCAGAGAAATATAGTCTCTCACTTGTCCACATATTAAGCATTCTATATGAGGATGTTTGTACCTCGCTAGTCCCCCATGAAATTCCACCCTCTTCCTTGATCTTTTAGAAGGAGGATGGTAGTAACTACCACCTGAAATATTAGTTGGTAACTCGAAGGACTCAATGGGATTTGATCTCAAGATCGTTGTGAACTTCCACACAGGAGGATCTAACAATTGAGCTAGCCCTTAGGGCTAAAGAGGGAAATATTTACCATTAAAATGAACTTTCTTTATTTGTCTATCAATTGAAGTTACAAGAATGAACCAAGTGTATTGTTAATGTTGTAAGACATCTTGGCTAGGCTAGAGGACGAGGATGGTAATAAAAAAATAACCAAAATAACGAGGTCAATATATTTTGATGGTATTTTGTCATGGATGTATCTGGCACATGGTGTCCATTTAAATGTGGTTTTTAATCAAGGTTGGAACAATGAGGATTTGAATAAGTATTACAAGTTGTTGGTGTTTACGAAGAGAAGTGGTATGTTGTTGAACTAGGGTAGGCACTCAAGACAAACCCCATCATATCCCTATTTTATATATGAATACATATAATAGATGTATTATTGTGCATTATGTGTGCCCTTGTATTGTAGTTTATTGGAACACACATATTTTGAGGCCAATCTATGGACAAATAATGTACCTTTGACTAGATGAAATTGTATTTCTACCCACTAGTGCCTTTGTGAAAGGAAAGAGTGAAAACCTTGTATCATGCTTGTATTATACTTATAAATATATTCTAGACTACAATAAGATATTAATTAGTGTCTCTTATATCCAAGCATATATGTGTCATGTATGATTGTGTTTTTGTATTTTTGAATTAGCATAATGATTTCCTTATTGCTATAGTTTATTTCATAGATGTGATTAATTAGTTCATGGTTATATTATACTTTTGGGTTTAATTTAATTAGTTAAGTGTATCTTAAGATGTGTTTTCCATTATATATCTTAGTTAAGAGATGTACGCCAAAAATGTTAATGATTGCAGCTTCATGAGACATCTTCTGGGACACGTTCTCCTCCAAGATTGAGTTGAATCGACTTGTGAGAGATCCCATGTGTTGGGTGTGCCCATGCGATGGGTGTGTTGTTCCTCTCTAGAGTGAGATGAGATGGTGTGTGCCCATGTGTGGGGTGAGGATGCCCATGAGATGGGTGTGTCGTTCCTCTCTGGATTATGATGAGACGATGTGTACCCCCATGTGGGGTGAGGATGCCCATGAGATGGGTGTGTCATTCCTCTCTGGATTGAGATGAAACAATGTGTACGCCTATGTGGGCTGAAGGTTCCCATCTGATGGGTGTGCGTCAGATTCTGGACTGAGTTGTTATGATGTATGGTCTTCTGCCTTGTGGACTTAGTTGAGTCAAGCTAGAGATGGTACTCTAGATGATTCTCTTGTGGAATTAGTTGAGATAGAGATCTGTTGAGTAGGACATCCCTGTAGTTGAGCACAGGCGGACGTGTCCCTAGTGGCTGGGTACTAGTGGACGTGTGAGATCCTTGCTATATTATTTAAGAGTAAGATTTACCTGTAGCCCTAATTATGTTATAAAGGGTACAGGTCGGCCCCACCATGTAAAGATAATTAATATTGTAATTATTAATTATATTTATTATATTATTAAGTTGTACATGTCGGCCCTATTGTGCCAATAGACACATTATTTGATGTGATAAGTTTTGTATAAAGAAAGGTGAATCCCCATTGAGGAAACACACTTATCATTGTGTCATCTCATGATTTCAGAAGTTGAGGTCTAAAATTATGAGAACTGCAATACCCTTTTGTGTGCTAGGTTTGGTGGTGGATGGGGGATCTTCTCTTGAGAATATAGCAAAGGATTGTTGGGTTTTCTTCCCTTGTGTAGAAGGGTTTCCCAAAATATTTCTTGTGTTCTTTTGCATGGTTATTCTTCTTGTGATCTTAGTTTACTGCAACTACTTATTGTTGTTGCAATCATTGTGTATGGTTCAAATAATTCTAAACAGTAAATGAAATAAACACATGTGATTGAGCCAAAATTAAACACATGTGATTGAGCCAAAATTTAACATGGTTTCAGAGCCGGTACTGAAGATGATCGTTGCATAGTTTGAAGAAAGGTCATGGGAGTTCTAGGGTTGTCATAACCCTGCCGCTAGAATAAAGAGAGGGTTGTCCCCCGTGGTGAGGTTTTAAGAGTGGTCGTAGGCTTGGGGAGAAATCCCATCCATAGTCACATGCCTAGTAAAGAAGCCGCAGCAAAGAGAGGCCCCTCCAAGGTTGCCGCAGCCAGAAGAATCCCTAAAACCGCAGACTGAGTGTTTTTTTAAAGAAAACTCTTGAGGCAGCGAATAAGGATGAAAGACTAAGTTTCTGAGGCAATCAATTTCGGGTCTGAGGCAGCATGTATGATGCAGATATGAACTGTTCTGAGGAAGCATTTAAACTGCAGATATGAACCCTTATCTGGAGCAGATCTGAGGCCTGATCTGAGGCAAATTTCTGAGGACACACTAAGAAATATTCATAATTTTTCTTGAACGAGTTCTCTTTGATTTGAGCAAAGTTCGAGGCCAAATTTTAAGGAGTCTCTGAGGTATAGAAGGGCCAAGTCTGTGGTCTATCCTGAGCATGGAGTAAGACTGTATTACAGACCTGTTGCAACCAAGGTTCCCAACAATATCTTGTGTCTATTGTGGCTAACCTCAAAGCAACTTTTTTTTGTGTAAATCCCTAGTGTGGATTCCAAGTCTTGTATGCAGATCTGTTAGAACTGTGTGAAAGAAAAACTACAAACCTGTTGAGAAGGATTTCAGACTTGGTTAAGAAAGGAATATTGAAGACTTGAAGGGAACACTTGTATCCTATATTGATGAAATTGAAGATGGACTTTAAAAGAAATACTTCTTCCAAAACATTCTAAGGTATGTTTTATCTTTGGATAAATTTATTGTAATATTTAAACTCACATTGTTATTGTGCCATGATCTAATTCTTGAAGACCTAGGTTGAAGTCTTCCACAAGTTCGAGGAGCTCAAGGCTCTACCAGAAAACGTGTCAAAGAAAAGGATCTATTTGGTGTTGACCTGAGTGTGTGCTACAAGTGCATATTAACCAAGCCTCAGAGGATATTGAGGAAAGTTTAAAAATTATTTTTGTGGCAGAGTTTAAGGCATGTTATAAGGCCTATACTACCTACATATACAACCATCCAAAAGGGAAGAAGTGACAGGTATGCAGGCTAAGTATAAAATCCATCTGCTGGAAGTAGTATGATTGGATAAAAGATTCCTTGCAATAAATTGGATTAGTGAGATTATGGTTAAGAGACATGAACATTGTGAATATTGAGTCATAACTAGCATTTAGTAATAAGAAACATTGTCAAGGAATGAAGATTCTGTTTATAAAAGATCTTGGCCTAACACGGAAATCATAAATGGATAGAGAAGATGTACCGTGTTTTATTTGAAAGGAAAAGAATAGTCTCAAGTACTAATTCATTTCCAGAGAATCAAAAAATGATGAAGAAATGGATGTGTAATCCATTTGAAAAATCATCAAATATTGAAGCCTTCCCTGAAGCAATCTCTTAAGAAAGTGAACAAAGGCAGATTTGAGTTTGAAGACATTTTTCATTTTGAGCTAGTAATGTGCAAAGAAAGCAACATTAGCCACCTCAAAAGAAGTCAAGGAATGCAAGCAAGAACGGCGAGGAGTTCTCCTCTATCTCATCCTTCTCGTGAGGAAAGAAAGAAAGAATGAGCATGATTGCAGACCAAGCCCTCATGACTTGGACCATTATCCCTGGTACAATAATCCATCTTTTTGTTTTTGGTTGTTATCCTAGTACGGGAGGCCAACAAAATTTTGTAGAAGCAGTAGAGGATCTGAGAAGACATGATATGTCTCCAATGTAGCAACATAGAAGAAGGAAGATGTCTATCCTTTAGACTTCAAGAGGGAGTCACTTGAATAAAAGGGAGTCAAAATATTTGAGAAGGAAGAGACAATACCTTCTCCCCCTTTAGTAGTCAAAGGGAGACAACCAGTGTTCCAATTGATCTAATTGCTCCAGTTTATATCCCTAGATACATTGCAGTAGGCCAAAAAAGGCATGCCTAGGATCGACAAACTCTACAGGAGGAAGAGAGACATGCAACTCCTTGAGGCACATTCTGAAAGAGTAAGAGACCATAGATATGTTCAAGCTATTTTTCAGCCATGAGCCACATCATTGATACCGAGTCTTCTTGTCATGGGGAAGTAGCAGGTCAACAGGTATGGAAATATCCCATGATAGAAGAGCATCAGTCCATCATGAAGAATGATGTGTGGGATATTGTTCTGAGACTAGAAGAGAAGTCTGTAGTGACTTCCAAGTGGATCTATAAGATAAAGTATGCAGACGATGGAAGTGTCAAGAAGTACAAAGAGAGATTTGTAGCAAGAGGTTTTTCACAAGTAGAGGAAATTGATTATGAGGAGACATTTTCCCCTGTATCTCGATACACTTCCATCCATACTATCATTACACTAGATACATCTATGGGTTGGAAACTACATCAGATGGATGTAAAGACAACCTTTCTCAATGGTGATATTGAGGAAGGAGTTTACATCGAGCAACCAAAGGGATTCGTAATTCATAATTCAATCGAGACACAATCACTGGATAGCAGTGAAACATGTATTGAGATATCTGCGAGGCACAGTTGGATATGAACTGAGATATGCCTCTAGTGTAGACATGAGATTGCAGGGATATGCTGATGTAGATTGGGCAGGGAGCACAGTAGGCCGGAAGAGCACATTCGGTTGTTTTTTTACATTGGGGTCTACCATGGTTTCCTAGTGCAGCAAGAAACAAAGCTCTATGGCCTTGAGTACCACTTAAGCAAAGTATATATCATTGAGTGTGGCAGTCCGCGAAGCAGTGTGGCTTCACAAGCTCCTAATATATTTATTTGATCATGAAATGGATCCTACCATTATTCATTGTGATAACTAGAGATGTGTGAAGCTCTATGAGAATCCTGTGTTTCATGATAAATCGAAAAAAAATGAGATAAAATATCATTATATCAGAGATATGGTGCAGAGGAAAGACGTACACTTGTAGTACCTTCCTACACATGAGCAGATTGCATATATCTCCACCAAACCGCTTGCCAGGATGAAATTCGAGTACTTCCATGAGAGACTTGTCCTGGTGGAGAATGCCTCCCTAGCTGAGAGGGAGTGTTGATGATTGCATCTTAGTGAGACATCCTCTAGGACATGTTCTTCTCTAAGACTGAGTTGAGTCGACCTGTGAGAGAGCCCATGTGTTGGGTGTGCCCATGTGATGGGTGTGTTGTTCCTCTCTGGACTGAGATGAGACGATGTGTGTCGTTGTGTGGGGTAAGGATTCCCATGAGATGGGTGTGTCGTTCCTCTCTGTATTATGATGAAACGATGTGTACCCCTGTGTGGGGTGAGGATTCCCATGAGATGGGTGTGTCCTTCCTCTCTGGATTGAGATGAGACGATGTGTACCCATGTGTGGGGTGAAGGCGCACATGTGATGGGTGTGCGTCAGACTCTGGACTGATTTGTTATGATGTGTGGTCTCCTACCTTGTGGACTCAGTTGAGTCAAGCTTGAGATGGTACTCTAGATGATTCTCTTGTGGACTCAGTTGAGATACAAATTTGTTGAGTAGGACGTCACTGTAGTTGAGCATAGGTGGACGTGTCCCTAGTGGCTGAGCACTAGTGGAAGTGTGAGATCCTTGCTATATTGTCTAAGAGTAATATTTACCTATAACCCTAATTATGTTGTAAAGAGTACAGGTCGACCCCACCATGCAAAGATAATTATTTTGTAATTATTAATTATATTTATTATATTATTAAGTTGTACAGGTCGGCCCTATTATGCCAATAGACACATCATTTGATGTGATAAATTTTGTATAAATAAAGGTGAATCCCCATTGAGGAAACACACGTATCATTGTGTCATCTCATGATTTCAGAAGTTGAGGTATGAAATTATGAGAACTGCAACACCCTTTTGTGTGCTAGGTTTGGTGGTGGATGGGTGATCTTCTCTTGAGAATATAACAAAGGATTGTTGGGTTTTCTTCCCTTGTGTAGAACCAGGATATTTCTTGTGTTCTTGTGCATGGTTATTCTTCTTGTGATCTTGGTTTACTGCAACTAGTTATTGTTGTTGCATTCATTGTGTATGGTTCAAGTAATACTAAACAATAAATGAAATAAACGCATGTGCTTGAGCCAAAACTTAACAAAAAACACTAGTTGTGTTGCCTCAAACACATTTTATATTATAACGTGAGTGTCAATGTATTCACTAGTAGTGGTTTCCATCAACATAAGTCCATACGTCCCTCACCCTCATGGGCTCCTCAATCTAGGGTTGAACATAACCAGTAGTGGATCAAAGTTAGTCAACACTTTTTACATGTCTTAAACCTTAATTTAGAGTCTACCTTTGTTCTTATAGAATTGTTTTACAAATGCTCATATGCACACAATTTGAACCATGTTTACTCTAATCTAGTAGATGTAGAATCAATAAAATATTTATAGGTAGCCATAGAATAGTTAGTTCCAAAATTGTCTAATTATTCCACATAAGATGGCATATAGTCAATAAGAGACTCCTCACTCTCCTATGTCTTCCTATGCCTATGTGATTTCCATTAGCCTAGATCATGTGATTTCCGTTAGCCTAGATCATACTAACAGTAGCAACCACGATGAAAGGCATGTAATCCCATCTAATCCCACCTTTATGTCTAAGTTTATTTTTGAAAATGTGGTTGTCAAGTGTGAATGCAAGAAGTTGAAGAAACATTGATTAATCAATATGAGGAATTGCTTTACAGATGCCCAGGATGATTTGGGAGAAGCTTCTCTCCGTGTCACCATAAAAATGGTTGGTCGAGCATATTTTTTTCTATGTATTCGTGATATATTTTCAATCCAATTTTTTGATTGTCCTCTTGATATATTGTAAATCCAAATATATTTTTAATACTTTTATTGTCAATCCAAATTTCTTGTAGTGCAGATCCACATGTTTTTGGGATAGTTTTGATAGTTTTCTAAATAAATTTGTATTCTAAAATTAGTAGTTTATATAAATAAATGTATTTAAAAAAACAATTAGACGATGAAATTTCTCAATTTCTAAAAAAGTTTTTTTATAATAATATTCTACACTTTCATAATTTTTAGTATTTAGATTTATTTTTCATTTTCATTAAAACAATTTTATATTACAATTTTAATTATCAAAACTTATAATTTCAATAATTTTATAATTTATAAACAAATCTTAAAAAATCTTCCTACTCATTAACCATTTCATTTTATGTCAATAAATATAAGTTATAAAAATTAATATAAAATACTATATAAATTCAACTTATTTATTTTAATAGAATGTTCATATAATTAATAATCCTTCTATTAACATAATGAGTGGTTGAATATCAATATATCATATTAAAATATTTATGTCAATAAAATACTCATATATAATATTTTTTTCATTATATAAATTTAATTTATTATAATATATTTTTTTCCATCGGAAATTTAGGGTGGGAAACTTACTCATAGGAAACACAAGGCTCGAACCCATAACTTCTCTTCCTACCCAAAAAATATTTACAACTCTTACCAGCTCTTACCAACTGTACTATCCCATGAAACTTATGATACTTATTTTAATAAAATATTCATATAATTAATAATATTTTTATTAATATATTGAATGATTGAATATCAATATATCATATAAAATATTTATGTTAATAAAATAATCATACATATAATAATTTGTTCATATAATTAATAATCCTTTTGTATTAACATATTGACTTGTTGAATATCAATATGACCATAACCATATATATATATATATATATATATATATATATATATATATATATATATATATAATAATCCCGTTCGTATAATTAATAATATTTTTATTAACATATTGACTTGTTGAATATCAATATGACCATACATATAATAATCCGTTCATATAATTAATAATTTTTTTATTAACATATTGACTTGTTGAATATCAATGTATCATATTAAGATATTTATATCAATAAAATGCCCATACATATAACAATCCTTTCATACATATAACAGTCCTTTCATACATATAACAATCTTTTCATTAATATAAGGAATGCCCATACATATAATAATCTTTTCATACATATAATAATCTTTTCATACATATAAAGAGTAAAGAGTTGTTAAATGTCTATATCATATTATGATTTTTATATTAATAATGTCTTTATAAATAAAATGCTCATATATATATCCCCGGATGGGGTGTTAGTGCAAGCCAAATGGCGCAAAGAGGGAGAGCGGTCAGGCCAACAAGGCAAGGAGCCATGTGATGAGCTCATGCCAACGACCGCCGCCTCGACCCTGCATTCATTCGACTTCACGTCGCTGCAACACCATTAATTCTGGTGCGCCCGACCCTCATTACAAACTCTCTATGGCTTTTCCGTCTGCAATTGCTTCTCATCCTTGCTCGCGGACCGACTCCCACATCCTTCCGCTGCCCTGGCCTGGATTAACCTGGACTTTCATGGTGCTCACAGTCCTTGGCCCTCTCCAGGATCTCTGCATTTGCCTAGAGCACTTAGTCATTTTCTACCTTCAAACGAAGAAAATTATGTCACGTCAAAGAGGACGGCCGCGAAGAGGCTCTCCATGGCATCCTCCTCGGCTCCGAACCTCTGTTTCTCCCCCTGGTTCGCCCTCCATGATCTCCTCGCCGTCGTTGCAGTCCGAGCTAGCACCTCTCGCCTCCTCCACCCTGCCTGCCTCCCGGTTTGAATGCTTAGCCATTATTGACAGCTCGTCGGGCTCTTCTTCGCGATAACTTGTCGTCCCACCGAACTCCAAAACCATCGAACCTTCCCTTGCACTGGTAGCTAGCTACTCACGGCCTCCCATGGGGGCGCCACCTCCTTTTCGAAGTGCCTGAAACAACGCGTACGTGTCTACCGACTCCATCCCTGACTCGCAGCTGAAAGAAAGTTTAACCATTCTCTATGGTCTGGTCTTCGAACTCCGTCAGGGAATGGATGACCTCCAATTCCGGTTGCAGATTATGGATGGAAAGATCTTGACCCTCCTTTAGATTTTATCCACCTTCCAGGATGATTTCCCCTCCAATCCAGAAGGCACTGCTTCAGCAGAGGAACCCCATGCAGAGAGCGACGACAGAAATGCTCAGCCGCAATGTTCAGCAGAGGTCGTTGTGGAGCAGGTCAAGCATGAGGACACGGAGGCTGCGACAGCTATAGGCCAACATGTGTATAGTTCGCCTGGAGACGCCCTGCCAGCTGCCAACAGGGACGAGAGCAACGTGGATGTTGACATGCATTTGGAAGGCAAAGGGACACCCATTGAAGAGGAGCCTTGGTACGCGACCATTCTAGCCACCTGGCCAGGTTACTCGCCAAGTGTATGGCCCCACAGGGGTTCTTTTCTTTTTAATAGTTTCTTCTCTTAGCTGTAGTTTAGTCAGCTTAGTTTTGTTCTATAAGACTGTTAGACTATCAAATACTAGACTTACCCGGCTGGCTAAACTGGTTTCCCCTCTATTGGAGCAGTTCAGTAACTACAGTGCGGTTGTTTTCAAGTTTTTGTACCTCTGGTCTAGTTTTTGAAAGCCCTTTATATATAAAATCTCTTACTTACAAAAAAAAAAAAAATGCCCATACATATAATAATCCTTTTATTAATATAAAGAATAATAAAGAATTGTTAGTTGTCTATATCATATTATGATTTTTATATTAATAATATCTTTATAGTCTTCGATAATGCAATTACACTTGGAAGATATGGTGTTAGCTAAATCAACTCCATATCATTAAATATTAACATAATATTTATATTTATATTAAGAAAGTGTTAAACATATCATATATATTTATATTAATAAATTTTTTATATAAATAATAATCTCCTCATTGTCATTAATACAATGAGTTGTTAAACATTAACAAAATGTAATGTAATATTTATAATAATAACATTTAGAAAAATAATAAATTTATAATTAATATAATGAGCTATTAAATATCAATTTATTATAAATATTATGTTAATAAATATTTTATATATAAATAATATTTTTTTATTAATATAATTTTATTAATAATTAAATAATAATATTTTTTATTAATATAATTATATTAATTAATGAGTTGTTAAACATTATAACAAAATATAATGTAATATTTATAATAATAATATTTAGAAAAATAATAAATTTATAATTAATATAACAAGTTATTAAATACCAATCTATTATAAATATTATGTTAATAAATATTCTATATATAAATAATATTTTTTTATTAATAATTAAATAATAATCTTCTATTAATATGATTATATTAATTAATATAACAAGTTATTAAATACCAATCTATTATAAATATTATGTTAATAAATATTCTATATATAAATAATATTTTTTATTAATATAATTTTATTAATAATTAAGTAATAATCTTTTTATTAATATAATTATATTAATTAATATAATTAATATGATGAGTTATTAAATACCAATCTATTATAAATATTATGTTAATTAATATTTTATATATAAATTATAATTTTTTATTAATATAATTTTATTAATGATTAAATACTAATCTTTTTATTAATATAATTATATTAATTATTAAATATTAAAAATATTAAATAATAAAATATAAAGAATAATTGTGAGATGACAAATTTTTGTTTGAAAGGACAATGTAAACCAATATATATCAAGGATATACATTGGAGGCAATGGCTTACTTTTAAGCCACCCTACCCTACCTTCTCTTCCCTCTATTATTATCAGACTTTGACATTATAAATTATCAAGCGTCACAGTCATATTCTACCCTCCTAAAAGTTAGGAAGTATTAATGTCAAATATATTTAGAGGTGATTCTCAATATCTGAGAGGTTTTTTCGTGAGTAGCTTAGATTAATAAGTTTTCTGCAGAATCTAAATTTAATATTTAAAGGGCTGTTAACCAGATTTTGAATGATAACAATGAGTATGAAAAGGAAACTTTATGTTTCAAATGTGAGGGCTTGATATGAATATTATAGGTTTTGCTAGAATAATTATAGCTAAATCCTGTGAGGGCTTGATATGAATATTATAGGTTTTGTTAGAATAATTATGGTTAATGATTTATTAGAAACGTTACAACTTTGGTTTTAAAAAATCAATTTTATTTACTAAAACATGTGTATAGATGAAAACATTAAGATTAATTATTTTAAAGGGACCCATACTCTTTGTTAGATGTGTGTTTTGGGTAACTAAGACGATCAAACAATGCACTAGCATACAAATATACCCTACTAATTATGACACATACAAAATCAATATTGATATCTAGTTTAATTAAGTGAATCAATTAAGAATAATAAGATTTATGCACTAAGAATTAACCCAACCATATAAACTATTCCACTTTAACTAATTGTGATAACATAAAGATAATGAAAACAAATGACACTAGACATAGATATAGATATGGTTGGTTTTCAAATAGTTGATAAGTATATTTTATTATAATTTGAATAGAGAAGTACATGCATAACTGTCACCCATTCAAGCCTTACAACTTAGACCAATCAAGTACATATAACTATTTGTTGTTGTGAGTCATTCCATTTAGGTCTATAGGGTGACCCATAAGTCAATGCACTACTCAAAATATAGAATATTTCACATTTTATTGCATTTACATGTTAGTGTGTGAAGCATGATATGTGGATCGGTTAAACACATTTGAAATGATATAGACAAAAAAACATACTCAAAATAAGTGTGTGTGATGGACTTCTTCCCAAGCACTCAATCTATGATCAACACTATTTGTTTTTGAGCATTTTCTTTATCTTGAAGCATGTTGGGCTCAACATTATTTAGATGAACTATAAGGAATTGGTGAAGTAAAGTTGTGCTTAAAAGAGTTGTGTTTTAAAGAGTTGTGTTGAGGAGTTGTGCTAAGGAGTTGGGTTGATGAATTGTCTATAAGGAGTTAAATTTATGTTGATTCATCTCTAAACTACATGTACCAAATCAAGTATTAAAGGAGTGAGGAACTATAGTGTAAAAAATTACATGAATCATCAAAATCTCAAAGTAGTCCTGAAGCAAACCTATTGGTCACTTCACTTGAACGTCCATAATAACAAGGACAAATCCATATATTCCACAATGGATAAATATTTATTATTCATTGACCATGTCATGAGATACAATGACATGCATATAAATACACATAGGGAATGATAAGCCATGTCCTTGGAAAAGGTCACGACTTATCATTATTACATAATAATGACTATATTACATAACAATTCTCTTATAACTATTATTACATTATATTTATTTAGTATATTATGATAATAAATGTAATATACCTCGGGTATATTACAACTCTTCCCCCCTTAAAAATGCGTTGTCTGCAAAGCATTTAGTGGAAAAAAACTTATGAATTTGTCTTACAATGTAACGTCTCCTCACGATTCGTAGTTCTTGAAGTTATGATAATTTACTATACAAACTGATATGATCTCCTAATCGTCGAGCAAAATTGTTGAATTGTAAGAGGATCTGACCACCCTAATTCATTTTTTTGCAAAACTGTGTAACAACGTCTTCTATAATTTGGAAAATGATAAGATTCCACACTTTAGCTTATGTTCAATATAACAAGATCTTTACTCAAGCTTCTCTTCAATATAATAAGATCTTTACTTAAGCTTCTCATATTGATTTCATCTTTGGTTAGCTTGTTGAATAGTATTCAATGACTTTTATAATTTGGATGATGATAAGACATCATTGTATATTGCATCTTATTTTTGGAAACCTCGTATTTTGATACTTTTGATGATATGTTGGTTTATAAGCTTTTGTGTGGATCTGTATTGGTGTCTTTTTCCATATTATAGGTTTTCATAGTTGATGACTTATTTATTTCAATGAAATCAGTCATTGTTTCTTTATCAATCAGTGAATCCTTGCTGGTAAGTTTCTTTAGTGTTTCTTGTTGCAACTTATTTTCACTTTTTAACTTCTTAATCTATGCAATCAAGTTTTCACTATGGTTCTTAAGGAAATAAATTTATTTGTCTTTATTTGCAATAACTTTGTCAAAAAAAATTGCATCTTTTGCACTAACATTTGATTATCTTGAAGGATCACCCCTGAGATATCTTTAAGGTCTTCTGATGTCACTAAATCCGAATCCAATGTAACGTCCTGTAATGTTATTTTCTTATTATTATTATAGGAGAATATCAAAAACTTCTTCTTCATGTTTAAGATGAAAGTCCCTAGAGTTTCCATCCAGGATGAACCTAGACTTATGTCACCTTCATTGCTCCACAAGGATTTAACGATGAATTACAATACAAAAGTATAATTTCCAATGTTCAATTGTAAGTCGCTTGTGTCATATTGTTTTTTGTCCCAAAAGTATAACTTTTCTATTATATTTGACTCAAGATTCAATATATGGTTAGCAAATTTGGTACTAAAATAATTATTACATTCAGTGGGAGTGATAGAAATAGTAATATCCTTCCCTGCAAGTGCCCCTTTGATTTGAATTAGCAATGAATCATAATTTTTTTGTGGTTTCGGGAAATCTTCATATTTTTTCATTATTAGACTCCATCTTATTTTCGCCAAAATTTTGTAATATTTCACTTAATCTTAGACACTATATAACTTATGGATTATTTTTATAATACCCTTTTTAATTGAACTTTAGAATATAAGTTTGATGATAATATTTGACCTTCTTAAAACATATTTTAAGAATGCAAATACTTTCACCTTTTATTTACTTTAACAAGAAAATATCTTATGAATTTTAATATTTCACATTTTGTCAATTTTCACGTAATTCACTTTTCTTTTACCCTTTCCTGCTATTTACGTTACCAATAATTTCACGTTATTCTCTTTTACATGACTATTTATAAAACTTATCTTTCATATAAAGATAGATTTATATTTCCTTTTTAATTACTCCATGCAAACATTCCTCCACGTAAAGATTCAATCTTTCTTTCTTCACAATCCTAATATGTTGTATAGCCTTCCTTTATGTTGTCAAATTATATATATACAATTAACTTGATATGTATTCATGGTCACTTTAAAACACTTGGAAACTTTCATTTATAGTTACCTTTTATTTTACCATGTACGTGACAAATAACTTTACTTATGCCAACTATGGAATCTTTGTTTGATTTGATACTTCTTACATGCACTTTTAAAGATACTTGGAAACTTTCATTTTTAATTATGTTTTATTACCATGCATATGGAAATTAACGTTACTCATTGTCAACTATGGAATCATGTTTGACTTATACTTCTTCAGGTGCATTAAAAAAATACTTGGATAACTTTTTTCCTTTTCAACTATAAAAGACTTTGGGCCACCATCTTGGAGATTATTTGCAAAACTTTTTTTTTTACCTTTTATTAATAAATAGCCAAAAACTAGTGGTGGTAAAAGACCCTAATTAAACAAAGAAACTTTGAATGAAGTGTGGCCAATGGTCGAGATCAGAAAACAAAGTTATGATACCACTTGAAACAAACCTCTTGGTCAATTCACCTGAACATCCATAATAACAAGGACAAATCCATATATTCCACAATGGATAAATATTTATTATTCATTATTGCTTGGCCATGTCATCCGATACAATTTAATGTGCATATAAATACACGTAGGGAATGATAAGTCATGTCCTTGGCAAAGGTCATGACTTATCCTTATTACATAATAATGACTATGTCCTACAACTATTATTACATTTATTTGTTTAATATATTATGATAATAAATGTAATATACCTTGAGCATATTACAATCCCAGTACCACTTATGTCGCTAACTCTATATTGAGATGGATTCTAAATATGTTGATAGTTGTAATATTACATTACAAAACCATGTATATACAACAAAGTGGGGCAAAGTGAGCATGAACAATGAAAAATCATTGAGGCAAGAGATTGCATTAATCTATCTAAGCAACATGAGCATAATCAACAAAGAACTACCAAATGAAACAATTATAACAAAGCTTAGCAAAACTAAGTACAAATAGCAACAAACCATTAAGGTGAATCTTTGTAGTGAGGCTAAGTAAAGTGAATCGTGAAACAATGCTAAACCAATAATATATAACCATATAAGATATGTGAATGGAAAACCGATATCAACGAAAGGAGCGAAAAAGAGGGAACATTTTTTTCCAAAGAAATATAGTCCCTCACTTGTTTGTATATTAAGTGTGAGCAAGGAAGAAATTCCTTGCTCACATATTCTCCTTCATTGTCAGGTCCTAAGTGAAAATTAAATCATGAATATGGGTAACACATTCATGAGAATCGAGGCCAAAAAATTGCTAGTGGAAATTTTTCGGCCGAAGATTTGATAAACACACTTTTGGTCGAACTAATTTTTCGACCGAAAGTTAAATCTAATGACACCCTCAAATTTTGTGCATTGGGTATGTTAAAACTAAATTTTGTGTTATCTTTTCTGTTAAAACTAATTTCAGTTGAAAAAAACTAATTTTGGTCGAAAAAAGATAAATTTCGGTCGAACTATTAGTTCGGTTGAAAACCTGTAACTATGGCACTGTTCAGAAAATTGTTGGTTCACTTCAGCTTACTCCAACTTTGGAAGGAGAGAACTCCTTAAAATACTATGATTTTGGTTTCAGAACTAATACTAATATTTTTATAATTGAATCTACTTTCATTTGATACAATTTGTATTCAATTTAATTGTTTTTTAGTAATTTTAATTAATTTAATAAAAAAAAATGTTTGCATATTATTTTTAGATGACATAATGATTCAGTAAAATGAAACATCAATATCTACAATAAACACAGTTGAAAATTATGAAACTTTTCATTGTCCTCTTCCAAAGAGTATTTTTAGATTTAACTTTTAAATCAAAATTAAGGCACATACATGGTGTCTCACTAAATGTGTTTAAATATGCAACTTTTTTAGAATGGTCAAATTCAAAAAAATTGTATTAATTATAATATTCGTCTGTTAATTTCAAAACTATAGTCATAATTTAATAGAGTATGTTTTAGATTGTTGCAACATATTTCGTTTTTCATAAACAAAAAATTAATAATGAGTACATTCACGTGTAAAAACATAACTCATTATCACTCCCTTCATTTTTAAGGAACATGTTGTTAAACAATCACTAAATTGACATATCAAAAGTCAATACACAAATTTCAAAAAATAATCAATAGAAAGCTAACAAAATTCATGACAAGTTTTGTTTTTACTATAAAGTGAAATTCTAAATAAATAAACAAAATAATTTTGTTTACTGGAAGTTGAATAACTTATAAAAATATATTATATTTTCTCAAAAACCAAGGAAAATAGACACCCACATTCATGATTGACTATTCTTCAAGAAATATATCCAATTATACTTGGAAAAGTCATCAATGAAGGTCAACACATAACGTGCACCAACTAGAGATGGTTTGTTCATGGAACACAAGTCACTATGGACAAGTTCCATCTAAGTCTTTGATTTCCAAACTTTCCCTATTTCAAAGGTAGCCTGATGATGCTTACCAAGCATATATCCTTCACATACTCAATTAGGGGGAAAAATTGTCAATTGTGGATAGACCAACAACCATATTTTGTTTCACCATCAAGTTCAGGCTTTAAAAATTTAATTATCCAAGTCATGCATGCTACAATCTGCTTCGGTTGTTAGCGTGGGCTATGAGTGTAGTTGGTTTAGGGCCTTTCTTGGGAAGGTTACAAAACTTATATGGTCAATCCTTTGGGTTCATGAATCCTTTGATGAAAACAAAAAAAATGTTCTTTGTGTCTTTCACAACACATTGATCTAGCCAAAACTCTACTTTCTTGCTAGTCTAGGTCGGTTGGGGTACTGACAACAAATTTTCACTTAGGCTAGGTACACGATACACATTAGTGGTCACACCATTTTGACATTAAATCTTTCTACAACCACCAATAGTAAGTGCATAATCATCTACTACAAATATTTCTTTTTTCTGTAGCTTTTTTTAATGAAGAAGTATCCTTATCCATGTGATGGGTGAAACTAGAGTTGACTATCCATTCACTTTGAGAAGTATGAGCATAAAAGGCATAAGAAGTACTAACAAAAAATGTATAGCTATCTCCCTTACCTTCTAAAGTTTGATTATGCAAGTCAATCAATATTCAAGTTGACATGTCTCTTTCAGGTTTCTTCACTTTCTGCTATAGGTCCTTGGTCTTCTGCTATCAATCCTTCTCCATAAGTCCCAATTTCCCACAATAGCATCAAGTCTTCTTCTTTTTAACTTTCTTAGTCAAATTCTAATCATCATGCTTCTTCTTATCAATGTGGTGAAAATGGTTGTGTTCCTTCTCTTGTTGACCTCTTTCTCTATAATTATGCCTAACTTTTCCCTTCATAAAATGGGCTTGTTGCTTGACCTCAAGTTTCCATTCACCAAGCAATTTATCTTATGCCTTAATTAGTAAACCATAGAAAGAGTCAAAGGTGTAATCCTTACAATCATATTTCCTAGTGGTCCAACTTGCCTTTATTGTCAAACATAACACATCATACAATGTCTTCAGATTCATTAGGATTAGTTCTACAAGTTAACCATCTTTCTTGGTAATATATTTTATGCATTCAACCAATTTCAACCAAAGTTCCTTCACACAGGCCAAATAGTCTTCAATTATTTCAAAAGAGAGGGTATAGAGAGATCAACTCTTTCTCAATATGCATAATATGACTTTCATTGAGTTAACCATTTTTCTTAGGAACATATTTTTTGCATTCAACAAATTTCAACCAAAGTTCCTTTGCACGGGCTAAATACTCTTCAATTATTTCAAAATAGAGGGTATACAAAGGGATCAACTCTTTCTAAATATCCATAACCTGACTTTCATTGATTTTATCAAATAGAGTCCTTAGCTTCTTCTAGACTTCATTTAGGTAGTAGATCTTGCTTATATGAAATCAAATCTCCCTAGAGATGTAGGTCTTATGACTCCTACAACCTCATCCTTCTTCCTATCAATGACAAACTTATGTCGTTCATCCTTTGGATTTGGAATTGGAGTCCTCATAAAGCACCAAAATGCTTTACTCTTCAGTAATGTTTTCATATCTTGTATCCAAATTCCAAAATTGTGTCCATTCAGAACCACATGCTTTCGATTGGAACTAATAATGTTGATCTAGTAAACTAATCCTATATATATTTTATAAGTCAAAACCTTGATTCAATCTATTAGACAAATCTAACTCCTTGGGAGCACCAACAACTCCATGAGACATGTAGACAACAAGCTAGATCTCAAACCACTAGATCTAATACTATGGTGGGAATCAAAGGATTAGGTATATCAAATAGCTAGTATTCCTAGAGAGTGGTGTTGTTTACAGATGACATCACAACACTTAAGCATAACCAAGCATAGTTTAACATACAAATAAGTGTAAGAAACCAAAAAAGTTCCATACATAACACAAATATTGCATTGTTAGATTAACCCATAGGGCCATCTTATATAGCACCAAAATATAATCAACTCCCTTGAAGGGATGATCCATAAAAAAAATGACTTATAGTCTGCACACCTCTCCAATAGGGATCCTCTGCAGAAATTACAGTTGATGTCTTTGATTTATGAGATGGTTTAGATATAGTTCACCACATGCTTATGTACTAGATCAATTCTAGAAACACTCTATCAAGCTCTCTAATTTTGATAATTGAGTTCTAATATAGTTACGTAGAAAAAGAAAAATGTAGGAACTTAATTAACAACACAACGATACTTCAATCTTCATATGAGCACTCTGTGTGTTTTAGTTGTCAACAATGAACAAACTCTGTATTTTAGAATTTCCAACCCAACACTTCACACGTCTTCCCATTCACAATTATGACAGGGTGCAATGCCTCCCTCTAGATTTCATTATCACTATAGCCAAGGACATTAACAAAAAAAATATCAAATTTGTCATCAACAACCCATTCAATACAAGCTATAGGAAAGTGGCAATTCACATTGGTTACAATATATGATTAAGGTCATTCATTTGCTCGAATTGAACAAAGAGCTAGTTATAGCATGTGTTTTGATTTTAGTAGCTTGGACCCAAAAAACTCAAAGCAAAAGACACCTAGCAAGAAAATGTAAGTTCCAGCGTGTGAGTACACATTGTTTAAACCCTAGTGGCATACCCAAGAATCAATGCAATTGTAGGATCATTGCCTTGGGTGAATAGAACAAACATAGCTCAACACTAGCCTCTATATAATGATTTCTCAGTTTAGTGAACAGGTTGTAACTAACCTCTAGTGATACTAATGGATATAAATTAATTTTGAGTGATCAATTTCATGTGTAAATTCCAACGGTATGATGTAGCATGGCATTTGATTAACCTACCAGTTAATAGATAGAGGTAACTAGTAACCACCCAACAATACAACAAATTAGGCTTAGTGTTGTAGAATGTAAATTTCACACCAAACAACAGAGCCACTAATGATAGTGTTGTTATATGTGAATTATACGGTGCATAGGCTATGATTTTTATACTAGAAATTGATTAAGATAACTAGAACCAACCAAGCACATAACAATTAATCACACAATAGATTGTGAATTACCCTAGAAACCCAAATGGGAAAACCAACATTCAATAGGGATTTTATTATGCTCAATAAATTGCTACAAAAGTTGAGCTATGCACTCTCAACATAGATTATGGTGCATTCTTACTCACTAGCAATGCCTTGCAGATTTCTTTGTCTTAGGAACAATGTAGTATACCTAGGGAGGTACCCAATGGGAATGTGGTTATGTATTATTAGTGGAGGCCATCCAATGTGTAACACACCTAACCCCTAAGTACCTTTTTAAGGGATGGGGCATAAGAATTTTGATTTTCTCAATCATATCGAGTCTTGTTCCCAAGATATTCATCATCTTATGCTCATCAAGAGATTTCCAACAATTGTTACCATGCTCAAATCTGAGCCCTAAATTGGAAGTTATGCCCTTCCAAAGCTCTTCAGGCATCATTGGTCAAAGGCCATGTGGCACCCACGTGGGTTCACCTCATTCATACCATCCCACTTGGAATAGACTCGACCAAGGTTGTCATCCTTTAGCGATGACATGGCCACTAGAGGGGAGGTTACAGGGAATGTTCCTCATGCCTTTGTGATTATCGAGCCTTCGAACCTTCGTCCTTCCTGTCCATGTCTGAAACATTCCTGGAGTCTCGAAGTCCCAAACTTCCATAACACTCCTGCATCTATGGTGGAGATCAATCCACTGTTAAATCTAACGAATTTGATTCACCCTCATTCGAAGCATAGGCTTAAGGGATTTCGACGTTCAATGCTTCGACACTCCGGAACTGAACCCCCCTTTTCTCTACTCGCATATCCTCCGGAGTCCCGGAACCCCAGAATCATGTCATGTGGATCTGGCCTTTGACCCTTTTGAAGCTTGTGTATTAGCACTCCAAACACTTGGAGTTCCTAAGTCTCGAACTCCCATAGCGGGCCCTCTTGTGTACATGGCATTCTGCACGAGTGTCCCTACTACCATCTGCCACCTGGAATATATGTGGTGATGATGCCACGTTGACACGTGGTACCCATCTCTCCATCTCTATACCATATACGATAAATCAGTAAGACACATGATTTAGCCACGTGCTAACAAACAATGGTTCTATCACATGGTCAAACTCCACTATGTACTTTGCCCACATCATCTGCTAACGTCACTCCAGCCTTTGACGCTTCAAGAAAACTCTATGCTTTGCATCCTGAATCAACCGAAGTGGGGTTTAGCCAGAGAACCGAATAATGATCGAACGACCCAAAATCTTCCTTGGTTTGATCCAACAGAAGACATTTGGCAAAATACAAGGGTGTCACGTGGCCCAATCAATTGGTGACATGTGTCAAGGTCTAGTTGACACATAAGGTTTTTGAAATTCATGAATCAGGGTGACACGTGGCACACCTACTATGGGTCCACGCCACCCTAGGTGACATCAACATGCCATGTCACTCTGGCCTTCGGTGCTCCGACGATATTCTCATTCACCAACATGTTGAACCTCTCAGAGTAGGACTTCGCTGGATTACTTTACGCTATCCTTTCACTAGGCTCGATCTAATGGTCGAGAAGGGTCCCAAAGGATCCTTATATCCACAGTCCATGTTACTTTGTGAGTTCGACGTTCAGAGGTTCTTATTGTTTAACACCTTTTCTCTCCCGAAGTAGGTCAGCGTCGGACTGACCACAATCTAGATCCAACAGTCAAAAGAGAGGTCCCAAAGTATCCTCGAATCGACGGTCCTCGTCGCTTCGTCACTTCAGAATTCGAGGATTCCAGCCATTTAACACCCTTTTTCTCCCAGAGTGGTCAACGCATGAATGACCAAGACATAGATCCAATGGTCAAGGGAGATCCAAAATATCCTCATATCTACGACTCGCGTTACTTCGTGACCAAGAAGTGGATCAGGATTTAGCAAGGGAATGAATCCAACGATAATGGGTAAATGACCTCCAAATGTCGGTTAACCGTCAAGTTACTGGTCCGACAGGTTTCCTTCGGTGCAATTGGACGTGGCAATGTTCATTCACCCCACAGCTCCGGACTCCTGAAGTCCCGAATAACTTAGCTCCTTTTTTAGTGTAGCTAAGGGTTCCATGAACCTAGTCCTATGGAACTTTGTCAAGCTCCAGAGGCTACACTCATAATTCTTAGCCAAGATTTGGTTAAGGCTGTGGGCATGACCCCGTGGTCTCTTGGTCGACTAGTTTGAAGGAAGCGCTTTCGATTCACATAATTTAAGTTCTAAAACAGGGGAAGGTATTTTTTATGAATCAACGAGACTGAAGCATTCTAGAGAAGTTTGCCCTGACTCTTACATTACAAAATCAATCCTTGGGTAAATTCCCTTAAGGATTTTCCTACCAGCAAAAAAACCATAATCTTATTCCTAATTTCATTTGAAGACCCATGTCTAATAGTTCTCTTGTTGCTAAGCAGAGGCAAACATAAACCATTGAAATGAAGAGGTTCACAGAAGAACAATAAATATTACTAATATTAATCATGCAATGTAAATTTTAGTCATAGACACAGACATCCAACCACTCATTTAAATTATAGTACACAAGGTATATGAAATACTTATCTATTAAAGTCGATCACTGACCAAATGACTGTGGATGTTCTCCTTTCCACCCAACCGTAGGAACAAAGGAATTCATTCTTAGTACTCTGCCCACCCTTGTGCCAAGCCATTATATCAGTAGGGAACTTTCACAGTTTCTTAGAGGTTCTTTCTCCGTGACAACCTCTACAAGGTTTATCAGATGCTCCCTCAGCATAAAGATCGCAGCCTTCTACTCAGGTCATGTTTTCTACAAACTCTCAAAGATCCTTTCTCTTGTTCTCTCCAGTAAGTAGAAAAAATTAATCTTCTTGTTCTTCCCCTCAGTCGGAGAGCCCTCACGCACTTTCTTTCTCCTTTTTGGAATGATATGGTTCCCCTTCTTTTTCTGAATCTTTCTTCTCTTGCACACCCTCTCATTTTTCCCAAGGGAGGTTATGGACCTGTTATGTTCCTTCTGTCAAAAGGAACTTGGGTCAATCTGAGCCTGCTAGAAAACTACACTCTGTGGTACTTTGGCTGACAGTTTTCTGTCGCCTCAGCTAGACTCTCCATGCTTCCATTCATTTGGGTAGTTGATTGTTCAACCACCATTCCTTCTTTCATTAACTGTTTTTTTTTCTTTGGGATTAGGATGAGGCTTATTATTTCAGTAAGGAGAATTTGGGTCATTTTGACATAATGAACCCTCTCTACAATCCCCTCACTCTTTCCTCTAGTGATATCATGGCTAATACTTCAAGGCTTCACCCCCAAAGTCAGTTATTGGCAATATAAACAATGATACATTTACATTGTTCACATGCCATATCATGGTGATCATAATTAATGATTAATTACAAGTTGGGGGAAACAAGGGTATTACACAATGTAAGGTGGACTAGCTCCGCTATATTATTAAATAAGACTCATGTAATAGTGTGAGAAGGATTTCTGGAAGGCTTTACCTACTAGAATATTCATTCTCTAAAATGTTCCTAGGAGATAGAGAGAACGTTATATAAAGAAGTGTAAGCAATGTATTTGGAGCATGTAGCTCATTACGAGGTTTCCCCCTTGAAGAGGCAAGTGAACATGAGAGGATCTCTTCCATAATAGGATCCATTGTATTGTGTTACCCTACCTCAAGGGATTCTATAATAATAAAAGAGTTTTTTTTCTATATTGTTCTCTGAATCTATTGTGGTGAGCTTGTGTAATTAGATCTTTGGTACTCAACAATTGGTATCATAGCACTTTCCTTAGCCAAAGAAGGGAAGAAATGTTTAGTTCTTTTTGCATATTTTTTAAAAAGAAAAAAAGGGGAGGTGCACTTCATATTCAATTATGAAACTTTATGAGCATAATTTTCCAGAACAAATTGTATATTTGAATTTCTCTTGAAAAAATACCCAATTTCAAAAAAACTAAATGGCCAAAACAGACTCTAGGAAGTAAAGTTATCAACATTTTAAATTCGTCAATTTTTCAGGGTTTTTACGGAAAAAAGTCGCACGATTTGCACAATAAGTTATTTTTAAAACCCTTATTTTGTTGAAGATTTCTTCCAAGCAAGATGTATTTTACTAGAAAAGATGATGTCCCTAGTATTGAAGAATTTATAAAAGAGAGGAAGTCAAAATGGACAAAGTATTGGAAAACTGGGGTAGATTGTAAATTACAAGGTGATGCAAATGATGGTACTCTCTGATGAAGAATTTGAAATTTTTTTTTTAGACAAGTAGTCTCGTGCCAAGAGTAAGGATAAAGAAAGAACAAATGGTTTATTTTTACATGGAAACTCTATATTGCAGGTTCATGGTTGTATTCAGAAATAAAATGTCATTGTTTATATTAACCCTAGTTGCCAACAAAATTTTATTGATGTTCAGTTGGTTAATAGATTGCAAGTTTCGACAAAGAATATTCAAAGCACACAGAATGAGGGGGACAATGTTTGAATTTTTACAGATTTGAAGATTACCATGGATAACTATGTGTTTCATTCTAATTTTTATGTCATCAATATGAATGTTGTGGATATTATTCTTGGATATCCTTGGATGACAATAATTGGTACAATTAATATTAATGTGTAAAAGAAGTTTATGAAACTTTGGTACAAGAAACAGAAAGTTACATTGCATGATATGTCTCTTAATAAGAAAGAAAGTTACATTGCATGATATGTCTCTTAGTAAGAAAGAAGGGCCCACAAGGGAAAGCAAAGAAGTTATTACAAAGTCTGAAGCTAAATCTGAGGCAGAGTTTGCAAAAAGAGATGAAGCAAAGACAAAGGACGGACACAATAATGAAACCAAGAAAATCATTGGCTCAAAGGAACACCATGTTGCAGAGTTGAAGAAAAAAGGATCGATTCCTACAGTTGTTGTATATCACCATCCACACCATATAGAGAAACAACAGTCATCAAGGCAAGGGCGTGAGAATCAACACATTTATTATGAACCAACATGGCACCAGAAAGGAAACCAATCAAGAGGTGCATGGAGTACTACTGACACTACAAAACAATATCAGGATAGAGGAACAACCCCACGACACCACAGGCACAATCAAGATCAAGCTCAGGGTGGCAAGGCAACAGTTGGGCATCATGTTCGTCTTCCATTAGGATGAATGGATGGCCATACTTGCTACGAGTTAGCTACATTACTTAGCCAGTCATATTGTATGGTTTCTTCTCATGTTTTGTCTGTGAAGGGGGGTGGAATGTAGTATACCGAGGGAGGTAATATGGGGTACCTAGGGAGGTACCCAATGAGAATGTGGTTATGTATTATTAGTGGAGGTCATTCAATGTAAGGTAAATTAGGTCCACTATATTATTAAATAAGGCTCATGTAATAGTGTGAGAAGGATTTCTAGAAGGTTCTACATACTAGAATATTCATTTTCTAAAATGTTCCTAGGAGATAGAGAGAATGTTATATAAAGAAGTGTAAGCAATGTATGGAGGTAGGGTGAAGAAGAAGTATTGTATTTGGAGCGTGTAGCTCATTAGGAGGTTTCCCCCTCAAAGAGATAAGTGAACATGAGAGAATCCCTTCCATAATAGGATCCATTGTATGGTGTTTCCCTATCTAAAGGGTTTCTATAATAATAAAAGAGTTTTTTTGCTATATTGTTCTCTAGATCTATTGTCGTGTTTGTGTATTCAGATCTTTGGTACTCAACAAACAACCTTCAATCTTTGAGCAAGTATCTTCTCCCAAGCTCCTCATGCTTCTGCAAGCTACCCTTCTTCTCCATTTCCTCTCCAGCTCTCTTCCTCTCCTCTTCATTGTCCTTTGATTCTAGCAACATTCTTTTTTTAATAGGGTTGCTTAGAGAGCCAACTATCAATATGACTCTAGCAACATAAAAAAATTATTTACCCAAGAAAAAAGGTAATATTATCATCATATTATATATTTGCACCCACATAAAGGAGGTGCACTCTATGTACTAGTTTGAATGATATGTGTTACGTGTTATGGTGGGTGGAAAAAGCTATTAAGTTAACAAACAAAAAAACAGAATGGGCATCCAACATCTATTGTTATCAAAGAAAAAAACTAGTATAGATCCATCTTAACCTTCTATCTTCCAAGTGAAAAAAGGCTTTTATATGGTGTATAAAAAATAGTGATTTCTTTTTGAAGTACAACTAAAGTTAAATGTAAATCATCTTGAGAGATTCCATAAGTGGGTATGATAGTAATTGTAGATTCCATGACAATTAATAAATTATCTCATAACAATTATTGTTATATATGTTGAAATACATCTTCCCATATTTAAAGCAATCTCAAATTTAATATTATATATTTCTACATATATAACATAATTGCATAATATTTATGAACTTTATTTTCTTTCTACTATAATAATAATAATAATAATCTATTTTTAAGGTCATGACCAAGCCACACCAAATTGGTGTATGAGATCTCCTGAATTTGAACTATGTAGTTGAAGATGATATGAGAATTTCTCCATCCTTACCATGTGGTTAAAACTAACACGAAGACAACATAATTCCTATTAAATTTTAATACACTGTTTAAAAAAAATAATGAGTGTTATTTATCCCACACCTACCATGTCGCTGTAGCTGATAATGACGTTGAAATACCAACCTTATCGCTTAAAAAACCATACGTCCTCCCTGAATAAACGATATGTATAACGTTATTTCCCTTGTGACCATATTTCCGTGCACTGGAGATGGCTTGCAGAGTCCACCATGTGACTTTGTTGGCTTCTTGGGTGGCATTTAGGAAAGAGACACGTGCCATTTTAGAAACTTCCACTGCATTGCTAAGGTCGGGGTCAGGAAACCTTGTACGTCTACGTTATAAGCGACAATTATTCCCCAAGAGACGCAACAATCGACCAATACTGCCCAGTTCCAATGTCACGCATGAAATCTGGGGAGATATTATATCGGGGAGGAAATGCAACGGAGGACAGACAGAAAGGATCCCCGGCCACAAGGAAAGCAGTCCGAGATTCGATCCTAGGACCTCTTGCAGACCGTCCCTGGGTGCATGAAATCTGGGGAGGAAATGCAACGGACGACAGACAGAAAGGATCCACTGGCTACAAGGAAAGTAGCCCCAAGATTCGATCCAGGGACCTCCTGCAGACCGTCCCCAAGTACTGATTCCGGCGCCTGTATCGCAGGGAATGAAGGCGCTAATGTCTCTATATGGGATTGCGGGAGTCCTCTATATGATTCGTATGAGCTCGTTTCCTTCTTCTATCAGCTGGATAAAGGATTGACGACTCCTCCTCCAGCAGCAACAGATCATACTAGCTGCAGCAACCGCATCGGAAGGCAGGAAATCCCATCTGATCCCACCTTTCCGTCTAAATTCATTTTTGAAAACCGGAATGTCAAGTGTGAATGCAAGAAGCTGAAGAAACATCGATTCAGGCGGTTCTTTCGATTGGCGTTCAAAATTTCGCGTGTGCTTGCGCTCTGGGCGAGCGATGCCGACTGCCCGCGCCATCAATCAATCAAAGCTGAATATGGCAGAAAGTGTGCAGGTGATTCTGTTCACAGAATTGCTTGACAGATGCCCAGGATGATTTGGGAGAAGCCTCTCTCCGTGTCACCAGTCTTTGTAAAACCCCAATAAATTGGCCGACTATGGAGAGCT
>ML836260.1:0-13290 GCA_009831015.1 Picea engelmannii
TATGTGACAACCAGAGCTGCATAAAGATGACAGAGAATCCTGTATTCCACAACAGGTCGAAGCACATAGAGATCCGCTATCATTTCATCCGCGACATGGTACAGAGAGGAGCCTTGAAGCTCCAGTACATTAGCACGGATGAATAGGTTGCTGCTGTGTTGACCAAACCTCTATCTCATGTAAAGTTTGAACACTTTCGAGATAAGCTTGGTATAGTCCAAAAGGACCCTCCCTGAAAGGGGGAGTATATATGTATTCCTTGCTTCTGACCTCGTTGTTAGACGTAAAGCAAGATGAGTCATTGCTTCTGACCTCCCTGTTAGACGTAAAGCAAGACATTGTGTGATTCGTTGCTTCTAACCTCGCTGTTAGACGTAAAGCAAGATGAGTCATTGCTTCGAACCTCGCTGTTAGACGTAAAGCAAGACGTTGTGTGATTCGTTGCTTCTGACCTAGTTGTTAGACGTAAAGCAAGATGATTCCTTGCTTCTGACCTCGTTGTTAGACGTAAAGCAAGATGATGATGTGTTCCTTGCTTCTGACCTAGTTGTTAGACGTAAAACAAGATGATTCCTTGCTTCTGACCTCGCTGTTAGACGTAAAGCAAGATGATGATGTGTTCCTTGCTTCTAACAAAGTTGTTAGACGTAAAGCAAGATGATTCCTTGCTTCTGGCCCAGTTGTTAGATGTAAAGCAAGATGATGTATACCTTGCTTCTGACCTAGTTGTTAGACGTAAAGCAAGATGTGACTGACACTGAGCTACCAGCTTAACAGCTGTGACATTGAGCCAGTGTAGTACTGTGATATGCCAGCCCAGTGTTGTGATGAGGTATCATTTTTATTGATACATATTGATGCAGATGATGATGGCATTCTTTCGAGAATGACGATGCTGCCGATGAAGAAAACTTCTGATGACTCGTAGATATGCCAGCCAATGTTCCAAGATGATATTGACGATACTGTCCTCCTGATGACCTCTCTCGCCTGATGTTGTTGAAGAATACCCTTCTTGTTAAGGGGGAGTGTTTAAATAATGTAACTGCAAAGAGTATTCTCATTATTATTGTTATTTTATTCATAGGATTAATCCCCATTGTGGATTAATCATGTCGATAATTGTATTAGGACCAAATCCCCTTTTGCGGATTCATCAACAAACAATTGTAATAGGCAGAATAAGAAGTCGGCCCCAACAGTAATTATTGAGACCCAAAAATATAATAAAGGTGGGTTTACCCACCCAGAGTGAGAGGTCAGCCCTGCCAGTGAAGACCCTTCACACGTGCCAGTCTTGTATATATAGAGAGGCTAGCGCCTCACCTTATCACACAACACACTTGCTCATTCTTAAGAGGCAAGCTGCAACTTACCAGTTGGAGAGAGGGAGGAGAGTAGCGCATCTTTTGGAGAGGACTATCTGTATTGGTTTGAGTTATCTCTTGACATTGTATTGGCAATTTATGATAAGGAAGTTTTTGCTGGGTTTTCTTCCCCTAGAGGGTTTCCTAGGATAAATGATGTGTCTCTTGTGAATGTGTATTTCTCAGTGATCTTGTTCTGATGTTGCTCTTATCTATTGAAATGCAAAGAACTATAATAATGGCATAAACATTAACATTTCAAAGATCTATCAAAGTCCTTTCAAGATTGAATGAAAAAATCAATGTTTAAGGATAAAATTCACCCAAAAATTTAAAAAAACGGCTGCTGCAAGTGAAAAACGAATTTTTGTCATAGCAGAAGCTTTTGTTTTCTGAGATAAAAGTTGCAAATAGAACGCTCAAGTTATTACCCAAATGGGTATCTTTCATTTTTTGATTGATTGTTTTATTGGTGAGATTTTATCCATGAAATCCCAAGCTACAACACTTCTGCACCAGGCAGTCTTTCTCCTGTTAACAACAAGGACCTCAAATGGGATTTGAACGTGTGAAACTGTGAGGGAAAATGGTTTTCAATGAAGAGGCCATAAATGATGAATGACGGTTTGGGTTACCAGAGATGTGTAAAGCTCCATTCAATGCCATCATTGCCATGAACGAAGTTCTGCTCTATGGATAGTCCTTCCAATAAATTTTGGTAATTTGATTAATTAAGTCATTGGATAGCGCTTCCAATAACATTTTATTGAAATCTATTTTTTGAAGGATGTAATATTGTGAAGGAGTAGTTCAACATCAAATTGTTTTTTCTTCCCTTAAAACCCTTCTCAAAGTATCATGAAGGAGGAAATAGATTGAAGGCTTCTATTTGTATTTGGGCACACTATTGTGATCACGAGAGAGATACCATAATAAAAAGATAATATTTTTTGTGGTGTTGTGTCCTAGATCCACCCAAAATTTGAATAAGGGGATCTTAGGTACACCTTGTGTCGTGTGTGATGGTGACTTTTTCATGGAGACTTATGTTTAATCTAGTTTTGACATAAACACAATTGTAATCTATTATTTAACACAACACCCATGGAGTATACAACAAATTAATTCAAGCACAAATTAATGTCAATCAAGCACTTGCAAAGCAAATTCAAGATATCCAATTGTCAATCACATCAACATTCAACAACAAATTTACATCAACATCAATTGTGAACAGTGTCCTCGCAATAGTTTTTTTGTAAGTGTCAAATCAAATCAAACTTGAATTGTATTGTAACTTGCAAATATTCTTCTTTTGTAAGTTTACTTATGAAGTTGAATTGTACTTATTGGATGCATTCTAGGTCGAACCCGACATCCATGACTTGATTGAGTCATTGAAATTTCTGAGTCTACAATGAATTGATTGAGTCACTGAATTGTATACAGGCCGAAGTTGCAAGAAGCCCTTGTTGCTATTGAGTCAATTGTAATCTAGACATACTTGCATAAGGAGAAGTCATTCAGTTTTTCAAATGGAGTGAAGTCTCAAAGTATTAGAGTTACTGAATACTCTAATAATCATTGCTAAAGGCAACATAGTTATACTCAACAAAGCTACTCTTCAATTTGCTCTAACTTGTTTGCAAGTTTCGCAAGCCAAAGTAGAACTGCTTCAGACTCAACCACAGCTTCTTCAAGATGAACTCCAACAAAAGGATCTTCATAATTTTGAAGTAGTCCTTGTTTAGAATAACCCATTTTTTGATGATGATGATGATGATGATGATGATTCTAATCAACAGTCCACTCATGATCAACTCAATGAAACAACTTCAATTGCAGATGAGGACGAAGTTGTGCATGATCAAGTTCAACGTGATCCTTCCAACTATGTTGTCAGGCCTTGCGAAGAAATACAATTCAATAAAAATCGACATGGTTTAGGATATGACTAAGACAACAGCTTTCATATCCAAGATTACTCCAAACCGGTTAAGTTTGTAAGTGGAGGATTTTTTAATTAAAGACATCATAAATCATTGAAGAAAAACTTCGAGTGTCAATATTGTCATAGAACTGGTCGCATGGAGAATCAATGTTTTGATCTCCATCCTTGTCAACATTGAGGCAAGAACACTTATTCAATGGACAAATGCTCCAAGAAAAACAAACCGGCAAGATTAAAGATTCACTATGGGTGGACCAATCCTTGGCAAGGGTCATGAACAACCAAGAAGATATCAGTCTTACCACAGAATTCAATCTCGAGTAAAGACAAATCTTGCAGTAGACAGGAAATGAATATGGTACTCTCGCACCTTAAAGAAGGGAATACAATGATGAAACTCTCCTACACCTTAAGGGGGGGAGTGCACAAATCAAGTGAAGAGGTTTAGTGGTCAACCAAAAACCACCAAATACAGTGATGATGTATCTCCTTTCAGCTGACAGAGGGAAGAATATATATGGTTGTCCTACATTGCCTCAATCCTTGTCTTATCTCCTGATGAGGTGTTGGCGTGAGAGCAATTGAGGTTGTTTCACTTATGTATTATATATTTGTATCATTGGAATGAATACATTACGTGAGATGGCTTGAAGCCTTTTCCGCCAATTTCTTGTCCTGATTTTTGCTCAATTTCTTAACAAAATGTACATGGGAATTTGAGATAAAATAGGGCAGCTCAAGTCCAGCTAGACTTGGCTATAACTAAGTAAAACTGGAAACAAAGTACAACATAAAATTTGTTATGATTTCCTGCATAGCAGCCATTTTATCCTCTCCATCTGTAATCTGAGTCTTGGACAAGCATTATTTTCTAAGCTGGCGGCATCATGCATGTAATATGTATATGTACTTCAATGACAACTGATGTTATCCTCTAGGCTCTAACCAAGGCATGTCTCCTCTTTCCCTGCTTAAAGAATTTTATACATGCTTCCTTCTGTTATGATTGTATGCATGAGATGTTCAATGAACTTCAATCTCAATTTCTTATAGCCAGATACAAACATCACACACCAATGTCGTGGATCAAATGATCTACTAATGTTAAAGTGCTTTTACCATCCAACGTTCCATAAATGGCCTGGACCAAAAGATCTGCTAATAGTAAAGTTTCTGAAACCTGTGATGTGAATACAGTCATTCCAAATGCAACATTATCTTAAGTTTCCTAGAAAATAAGAGATTACATAGTGATGACGTTACAGAGTAATACCTGTAGATAAGCATCAAAGATGCGCAATCCAAGACTTCGCCATGATGTTGTAGCTGGAATCTGGATTTCCTCAAAATGGAGCTCTACCCTGTATAGTCCATTCTCAAGACCAAGCCCATAGTATCTTAGAGATGTGGGAGAAAGACGTGCTGTTGTATATATTGATGGATTTTGATCTGTTCCTAGTACTTGTTCTCTCGTATATGGGTTATCAATTTCGTTACTTAACTCTGATGAATTCAAATATACTCCTGTTGTACTAACTCCCCAACTCTCTCCAGAATTTATGTAGAATGAAGCAGCATCTAGTGTTTCATTGTCCTCCAAAAAAGTGACTTTCATTGAGGAATCAATCAGCTGTGGACCTCCACAATTGATGGCCAAAGAAGAACCTGACAAGCCAGTCAAAAGTTGTATCAGTTATTGGATAACTGCAAAACACAATAGTTTCCTTATCAAGTTTTGAGGTGAGATAATTATAAGATAACACACATCAGCAGATCAATAGTGAATGATCTCAATCCTATTTTGAAAGAATTATGGATGAATTCTATAATAGACAGCATATGATTTTCTGCATACTGGAGCATTATCCTGCTGCCTTTGCAAAATGAAATTATCACATGGATATTATTGCTTCCTATTGTCATTTATATACTTGAAGTGGCAACCACATATATAACCAATTTATGCATCTATGTGGTTTAGTGAGTACTTCATCTGAGTTATTTGAGTAATGGAATAATATCTATGCTACGATGGCCACATTTGGAAAAATCAGTGCTGTCAGGTAGTTGTTTCATGGCTATAATCTCTTAGGGTTCCAGCGGTGTTCTGCTGCCTGCATGTATAGTGTTTGAAGATTAATGATCAGTATTGGTACAGGAAAAATTCAATGTGTTTGAATAATTGGATTTGGATTTAAAAACCATAATTGAAAACATGTTAGAAACCCTAAGATTGTGTAAGCTAATACTGTTGATCGGTATCTTATGCATGGAAATAATAATAGATTTGCTAAATTTAGCGAGCTGTAAAATTCCAAGCCAATTCTTTTGTATTTCTTGACTAATTTTGGTTCACATATTTTCACAAAGAGTTTGCAAACTTGGACAAAATTACGAAATAATTACACAGTGATCTCTTTACTGATTTTCGACGTGTTAATAGTGTCCAAATGAACTTATTACACACATAAGCAATTTATCTTGGCACAAATAACAGCAAGCAGATAAGATATCATATAAATATATAGGGAAATACATAAGCTTGAACCTGGGTTTGACGCTGGAAACCAAACAGCGATCAATATGGACTCCTGTAGGTCATATGGGACTGCTCCAGCTTGGGAAAAAGCACCAGTCGATGCACCAATTCACCCAGCACTCCGTTTACTTCACCAGCAAGGATAAAAGTGGTCCAGTCAGCCCTTATACGCCTGTAGCAGCACTCCACATCCTCAACTCAGTTCTGCAGTAATGAATCAACCTCAAAATATGTGAACGGTGACCCGGAAATTTATGAGGATGCTGTAGGTGATCATGCCAGTAGAGATATTCACCCTTCTTTATAACTTGAGCTCAGCACTATACTATAAGAGCACTACCTCTCATCCAAATATGCACCCAGCTATCCAATGGTGCTCCCAACCTAAGATATTTCTCAGCTCTGATTTCTAATAAGAACTCGACCCCCTTTTCTTCACAGAGAATGTGCCCAGCTTCAGAAAATAACTCACTGTGCAGCCCACGAATCTGTTATGGGAAAACTAGGCTTCCCATATTCATCAACTCGACCCCAGAGAAGAATACTCGACCGTAGCTGAAGCATATACTTCCACGAGTGAATATCTCACCCTCTTCAAGCAACTCGACCCCTGTAAGCTTAAACTCAGCTGCCACCTCTGAAACTTAGCCTCAAAACATAAAACTCTGCTACCAAGAGGAATTACTTATCCACTCTAAAGCACAATGAAGAAATCTGGAGCGATCTCTTCCCCAAATCTAGCTAGGGTGTAGCCGCTAGGGTGTAGCAACACCGAAACCAGAGATAAATGAAGGGTTTCCTGAAACCCTAGTCTGTCTTCTCAAGAGCTCTACAAAATATTTTTCTCAAATGAGCAAAATGCAAGAATGAGGAGACTCCTCATTTTCCCCTTTTAATTCCCTCTTGAGCCTTTTCCGCTCGCTTCTTTTAATTTTATTTTATTAAAGCCACTTTATGGGTTTCTAGACTTTATAACTTAAAAGTGACTTTTCATTAGCCTAGAACCCAAGTCCCCCTTTTTTATCCATTTTAACTTTATAAAGTTTCCTAGGCAAATCATGTTCCCTAGATCATTTTCTGCCTTAGCCTACAGGAACTTATTAGGCTAGTGGAATTTTCCCTTATGACCCCTAAGCAGATCGGGACATTACATTGTATCATCGAACAGGTACTTCCGCACAGGTCTAAGTGTCTATATGTGTGGAAGTCGTCCAAAACCTTCAACCTTAGTAATTTACTTTAATTAAAGAAATTATTTAAGTAAGGTGCTTTTATAATTAAGGTGATTTTAATTTAATAAAATGCTAAGATTATTAGCATTGGTGAATTAAATGAATCTTACCCTTTGATTTCAAGTGAGATGAGATCTAATCTCAATTGTTAATCACTTTGGAGATTAGGGTTATGGTCGATTCGGTTATAACTCAAAATTATAAAAGTAATGCTAGGTGAAGGAGAAAGACATCCATAGAAGAGAAAATAAGGACTTTTGCTCTAGTGCTTGAGTCAGTAAGGACCGTGACTCAAGGGGATCATCCACTTGAGAGAAAAGGACTTTTGCTCAAGTGCTTGAGTCATGAAAGATTGTGATTCAAGGGGATCTAAAAAAAGGTGAAGGACTTTCATCTACAGATCAAGTACAAAGGTGTAGCAAGAGGAGAAAACCCACCATCCAGAAATCAAAGGACAGATTTTTGGGTGGTACCAATGTTAGGTTTTTACTATTGTTATTAGGTTATTTCCAAATTACATGAGCATTCAATGCATTTTCAAAACAACAACATAAATGTTAAAAATAATTAAAAAAAGGTACCTAGGCAAGTGTTTTTCATCACCCTAGGTGCCTAAGGGGTGAGAAAATGCCTAATGTGGATCTTAGTCATTTAATTTATGAGATGTAAATTAAAAGGTGACTTTTTGAACTTAGGGAAAGTGGGTGAGTTAAGTGAATTAATCTCCACCACTCGTCTCGTCTAATTTCAGCGATTGGATTAGATGACGTTTCACTTTCCACTCATTGAGTCGATTAGGGTAAGGAGGGCACACCCATTTTGGGTTGTTACATGAATTTTTGAGAGAGCTGGAAAGAGAGAAGTCGAGCAGATACAAAAAAGGAAATTTTTTAAGGTGGCACAAATCCCAAGACACCAAGCTACAACACAAATTTCGAGGTGAAGGTACAGGGCATTTATTGGGCCATACTGTACGGATTTGTGGAGGCCATACTTCTATTTTCTAGCATAGAAATCGAGGAGATACTGCTGTGAATTTTATGGAAAGTTGGCACACTTTCCTAGGTAGTTGTACAACCCTTTCTTGGACATAAATTCAAGTTATTGTCTTGGCACGAATTTCGAGGGAGTCCATACAGCAAGAAGGGAACAAAATTCAAGGGAGTTGACCTGTGCATATGTACAGGAAATTTGGGCACAAATTTCGAGGAGTTTGACTCAGTTTGTGAAGTGGAAATTTGGCACGCTTTTCGAGATAACTCTGTATTTAATTTCTGAAATTAATGACTAGTGTAAGACATTTTCTCTGAGCTCTGAAATAATAAAAATCCCTCTCACTGTGTTGACCGCCTATTCAACTAGGGGGTCAACTCCATGTACCATGAAGATATGCATCATCAAATGCTACCAAGTCAGAGACTATTTGGTTCTACAAGCCATTTTTGGCCTCCAACACATATTTTTGTAATTGGAATTTTCACTCCCCTACGTGGAAAAATAATGTAATAGGTCTGCATGGATCATAGTTAGGTAAGTTACCTTAGGATTTCTTCATTAGGAGAGTTCCTTTCACTGATTGTTTTTTTTCCTCGGGTTATTAATTCGTCCTAACTAGCCTTATTAATTTCCCTTGAGTTTTTCAGTCCCATAAATAATTCCTCCAAAGTGGTGAAAGGCGTTCTAATGGTGTCATCCTCTAGTTGCTAGTATTTATGAATTATGTAAATGACCATGTAAGACATCTCTAGAAGTTTTGCGGAATTCCATCGAGTCTAGATAGGTTTTTTTAATTAATTAGAATTGCCTAAGGTTAGGTAATTTAATTAATTAATTTTTGATAAATAATGTAAAAACTAAGTCCTTGGGTTTTTGCTAGGGGTATTTGTGCTCAAAAGAAATGGAATGAGACCCCCTACACCCTTGGACCAAGTTTCATCTCAGTTGGACAACTTTTGCTAGGTGTTTCTCCATAGGGAGTCCAAGTCAGTCAAAACAATAATTTTAATTGCTAAGCTTGACATGGTAACAATGTCATTTTTTGTAATTGAGCAAATTGAATAAGGTAAAGGTGAAAGATGATGATAAAACACTTTCCTAACCTACCCAACCCTTTTCCAACCCTTACACACACCCCTCACTCAAACCCTCATGCCCCCTAGGGGATTTACGCCCCCCTCTCATGTGAAAACCTTTGAACATGAAATAACTTGAGTTGTGGCCCCCTCTCCTCACATGTGCGCCCTCTTTAGCCTCCCACGTCACCTCTAGGGCGTGTCCCACCCTCTCCAACTCATCTCCACCTCACCCATCTATGCCAAAACCCTAGAATTGCGCCCCCTCTCCTTGAGATCACCACTTTGACTTGGGTTTTGACATTTGGCATTGATCCAAGAGGGGTCACTTTGCCTTTCAAGGTATAAATAAAGGCCCTACCTCACTAATTTCCTCACCATCTCTTGATTGTTGTTATGCTACCAAATTCTTGCCTCATCCCTCTCTCATCTTCCATTCTTAATTTCACTCATTTTTGCTCTATTTTTTAGAGGAGCTTGTAGCAATTAGTTTTTGCAACTTCCTCATTTGGAAATAAGAAAGAGCTTTGGAGGACCTTTGTGTACTTGGGATTTTCTCTTGGTGCACATGCTTTGGAGGTGATCTTGTTCCTTGTGTTTTTCATATTTGAGATCTAGAGTAGGTATCTAAAACAAATTAGTTTGTTTGGATAGATCATGCAATAGTGTAGTTGTAGAGCTACTTGAGTAGGATAGTAATTAGTGCAAATTAGTTTGTATTACTTGTTTATCTTACCCTCTATTTGCTCTTATCTCACATTGGCTTCACAAGTTGCAGGTTTGCTTCAAGGGTTTGCAAGGTTGGCTTCAAGTTGGAAGCTCTCCTTCATAACCTAACTTAAACTCCTTTCTTTCTTAAGTTGTTTTTCTGCTCACACATATTCAGTTTTTGGTTTGCTAACACTATTAGATAGGTCAATATATGAATCTCATTTTCTGAAATTTTTATGCAAAAAAATTCTGTTGAAAAACAGAAAATTTCTAAACTTTTGTGTGTGTTTTGCACCATTTCCAGCAAACAATAACTTGTTGGTTTTTGTAGGTTCTCCCCAGGTCAAGGGTAAATGCTGCACATTTTCAATCACAAAACACACAAAGCACCCTTCCTTTAATTGGGTAACAACACTCAACCATTTCTCCATCTTTTCTAGGCATTGTAGCAAGCCCAAAGGGGGTCCCCAAGTGGCTTGTCTTCTCTTTTAATTTTTTGTTATTGTAAAGCTATTAGTGCCTACATCTTGGTGTGAGTTTGGCAAAGCCAACCCCCAAAATCGTAAGGCGAGTTTGTTCATTTAATTTTCTACATTCTTTATTCTTTGCCTGACTTGTCATTAGGACAAGGTTGTGTGGCTAGGGTGTTTTAGTTTAGTTTATTTTCCAACCCCCTTTGGCACAAAATAGGAAGGCTTGCCTCCACCTTGTGCCATTGAGAGTGGTTTGTATATCAGTTTATCCTTTCAAGTTTTTCTTGCATTTTTTAGTTGCCTACACCTTGGATATGAAGTTGGCATAGCCAACCCCCAAAATAGTATGGCTAGCTTAGTTATCTATTTCTAATATGTTTATGCTAAATGGACTAAAATTATCTAGAAGTAGATCTCACACCACTAAAGATAGCTTAAGCCCATGGAGGCATAGATTCTATCGCATGCTTTAAGTTTTATTTTACTTTGCAAGTTTATCTCAAGCATTTATCTTATTGCATGTAACATGGGCATATTGTGATCATTTAAAGGCAACTTAATCTCTTTATCTTGCAATCTATTACTAAGTTTCCTTTCATGCTTTTCAAGTAACAATCTTATGGTTTAGAACTTCATTTCTTGCAAGTTTAATATTTCGGTTTTGGCATTGTTTCACACTTTCTGAGCAAACAAATCTCACTTTTACACACCTATACACTAAAATTTACTTAGTCCATGGGCCTAATAATCGACTAGACTTAATAGGGCACATTTACTAACCCAACTTTGCCATTTAAATGAGGACTAGAGGAGGCAATGGAAGGTGATAGGCCGGGGACGATCTCGTGGTGCTCAGCGTCATTTCCAGGAGTACTATTTTCCTTTGGGCTGACTTGTGGAGCTAGGGTAGGCCTTGTTGCCATACTTCTTGAGCACCCAGCAATTACTTGGTACAAGTGGGGGGAGTATTAGGTTGACACTTAGCTAGTATTAAATCTTCACTTAAAATCTTAATCAACACTTCAATCCACTTCAACTTTGGGCATCTATTTCGCACATCATTTGTGGTTGGCACTTATTCAACTTTGCAAGCACTTTACTTTCTCATTTACTTCTCATGCAAGTTTAATTTATGTGTTGTGGATCAAAATCTAAGTAGTCATAGTTGTGATTGTGGACATTTTTCCTTTAAGCATTTATATTCTTATTTAGTGGTGTGTTCATCTCTTTTGTTTGGTCCCTCAAGAAGTTGCGCATCCTTTGGAGGCACTTCCTTGTTGGACCTTGTGTAAACTTGTTTGCCATTGAAAGCAGTCACAATAGAGTAGTGCATCCCTTTGGGAGACACTCTATTGTTGAGCAGGCTAGGCTTGATGTGTTGGTGAATGTTTCTTTTTGAGTATATTTAATTTCCTGCACATACAAGCAATTTTGGTTAGTATCTTTGTAACTCATTGTATATTACTTTGTATCTTTTGTATAGTTGTATCATCTGTTCATCTTGTATCTAGTTGTAACTCGTTGTATCTTATCTTGTTGTAAAGTAGCTTGTTTATTTGTAACATTGTGTAATCATTGTAATCAACCTCCCTAAAACTTTAGTTAACCCCTTGCCCAGTCTTAGGCACTGGTCTTAGTTGTCCTAGGAAAAGGCTTTGCTTGTCATAATTGAATTGTTGCAAATTGCATTGTTGCCTTTGCATCATAGGCTAGATCTTCCCCCAACCTTCTAACTAATTAAAAACAACTCCTAGAACATAACATTAATCTCATCTAGTAACTAGGGTCTACCCCCCTTGGCTTCCCTAGGAGTGAGCCTAGACGGAAGAGGTTAAAGTCAAAGTGACAACGTGGGCTTTGAACCTAGGCATTGTGCCTCCAAGGACACACTAAGGGAACAAGACATAGCTCACGTCTGCAAGTGTGTATAAGATCAACAACACATTGGTTTTCCCCTTGTGGGTTTTTCCAGGGTCATTGTTAGACCAAAAATATCTGTGCATTTAATATTTTGAAAATGGTGTTGTTGATATAAATTTATTTCTACATTAAATGTTGTTCAGAATCCTCATGTTTCAGTTCTGCCATTTTGTTTATATGTTGGGTATTTATTGTGATGTCTCGTCCCCAAGATTAGGCCAACAGGGAGTGACTTAGTAGTCTATATGTTCCCGTAGACTATAGTCAAGCACAAACAGGGAACCAGATGGAGAAATAAGGAGGAATTAAGGCTAAACGATAAATTAAGCCAAAATACTTAGGAAAAGTCACTTAAGCCTAAGTCAACGGAGAATTAGAATGAAAAGGTGATAAGGGGGCGACTTAATTGACAAATAAATCACTTAGGAGGAAAGGCGCCTAGGTTCAGTGATGTCAACGAAGAATTAGGTCGGGAAAGATATAAAGAGAGGAATTTGACCTAATTCCTCATTATGCATTGTTATGATTTGATGTTGAGACTTCCGAGAGGAGGAGAAGAGCCGACCTTACTATTTTGTGGATTTCTGGAGGAAACCACCACCATTGATCGGTTTCGGTGTTGAGAGACACACCCTAGCCCATCGGAGATACCATCCAGGTATTTCACCGTTCTTTTCAGGAGAGATTATTGTGGAGGGCGCAGCTCAGCCAAGGAGGGCGCAAGTCATTTTGGAGATTCAGAGATCTGCAGTAGACCGTGGTCCCGATTGCAGATTCATTCTGACCCAATAGAGATCCAGCCAGGGCGCTTCCATTGAGCCATTCATGATCAGATTCCGACGGTGGAATCTTGCAGATTTACCCATACAGCCATTTTGGGCACAGTCATCCCGGACAGACGTTTGGCATTGCATGCAGGGGTTTCCTATCAGATCCGGCCAAACCCTTCCGACCCATTTCATCATTGGACGAGACGATCGTTTTGAGCTATATAGCAGCAGATTCCGACGGTGGAATCCTTTGGG
>ML836260.1:27447-60876 GCA_009831015.1 Picea engelmannii
GTGGAATTTGAAATAAAAACCTTAAGGACTGCTTTAGCTGTCAACCTTGATTTGACCGATGCACAGACAGCCAGGTTGCAGCAGCTTAATGAATTGGATGAGAAAAGACTAGATGCCATTCATCAGACAACTATAATCCAACAGCAAAGATAAAAATGGCATAACAAAACTATCAAAAATAAGCAGTTCCAAAAAGATAATTGGGCCCTACTGTATGACTCTCGATTCAAAGAATTTCAAGGGAAACTGCGTACAAGATGGCTTGAACCTTACGAAGTAGACACTGTTTTCCCCAATGGAACAGTAAGGCTCCTCACAATCGATGACTCCAAAACACCGTTACTTGTAAATGGTCATCGGCTCCGTCTGTACCAGCGCCCTATTTCCAAAGAAGATTTTAAGGCCACATGTGTGACAGACTCCCATTACCTCTTTTTAGAGGGGGCTTCTACCCCTCATGGCAATTAATTCTTTTTAAGTTAATTTCTTTAGTATTAGATTAGATTTTATTTATTAATAATCCCTGTCAAGAAATGTCATGTTACAATCAATTTTTGCAGATTTCCAATCAAAGCACAGGCCACTAGGAAAGGATGATCCTATTTCAAGAAGAGGCAAGCTTTTCCATTGCTGAAACACCACTGTCAGCAACTCTTTTCTCTTTCTTCATTGCTGAAACACCACTGTTCAGCGACTTTTCCACTTTCTTCATTGCTGAAACACCACTGTTCAGCGACTTTTCGACTTTCCCCATTGCTGAAACACCACTGTTCAGTGACTTTTCGACTTTCCCCATTGCTGAAACACCACTGTCAGCAAACCCACACCATTTTTCCCCCACCACTGTTCAGCAACCTTTCACCATTCTCCCCATTGCTGAAACACCACTGTCAGCAACCCCACGTCATTTTCCCATTGCCACGGTTCAGCAATTCTTCATAGTTCCATTGTCGAAACAACACCGTCCAGCAATTGTTTCGCCCTTTCTTGTATGTTGCTGAGACACCATTGTCAGCAACTTTTCGCCTTCTCCCTATTGCCAAAACACTACAGTCCGACAATTCTTCACAGTTTCCATTGACGAAACAACACCGTCCAGCAATTGTTTCGTCTTTTCTTTTCTGTTGCTGAAACACCATTGTCAGCAACTTTTCGCCTTCTCCCTATTGCCAAAACACTACAGTCCGGCAATTCTTCACAGTTTCCATTGACGAAACAACACCGTCCAGCAATTGTTTCGCCTTTTCTTTTCTATTGCTGAAACACCATCTTTTCAACATTACCTGTCAGCAAGCTTTTGTGCTCTCATACTACATTTTGTCCTTCCACTCAACAAATCCCTGATACAATTTCAAAAGTCTCCGCCACGACCACTGCAGAACCATCGTAGACAGGCTTCATATTTTGTTTGCAGCACCAATCCGAAGGTAAGGCGAGGTATGTAAATTTTATGTAATACAGTTAAGCTATAGTTAATGAGAAGATTCTAAATCATTATGACCACTCGAGTGCAATCATTATTAGCCGCACTTGACGGGAGGGGAGGACATATCAAACTTTTTATACCATCATTTCACACGAATTCACCACCGCCATTCCTATTCTACTATCATTTTGCGTGCTTCACCACCATTTGCATACCTTCACTCGGAAAACTCACTCTGCGCAGAAGTTGTTACTCAAACTCTCTGACGGTGTATTTTACCGAGCTGGTAGCTATGGGAGGCTCTGTTATACGGAACGAACCCGCCACGACAGCCCCGTTAGAACATTATCCAGTAGCTTATCAAATTTTTCAGCAGGCAGGATGGCTCAGTTATTTTCAGAGACTCCAGTGGTATGATGAACAACAGGTTCTCCAATTTGCTCAAAACCTCCAGGAAGACCATTCCATTGTTCAAGGGGTCCGAATTTCAGTAACAGAAGAGGATATAGCACAGGTTTCGGGTCTCCCTACCAATGGCATTCGCATGTTCAGCCGTAAACATATCATTCGGAATGCCCAGCAGAACTTCCTCTTGCCAGGGGAACAAATTGAACCTAAAGGCCGGGGTATCCAACTCAGCTCCTTGCCACCTCCATGGCCGGAAGTTGCAAAATTCGTCAAACACTACCTCGCCTGCGAAGGCCGATACCAGGTAGTCTACCAGCACGATTTTGTCCTGTTGTCTCATTTACGGCATAATAGACCGGTGAATATTCCTTATTATTTGCTTGGTTGTCTTAAAAATATGGCGCACTACTGCAGAAAGGCTAAAGATTCCACCCTTTCACTCACCCATCACTGTCTCGTCCAACTGCTTATCCAAAGGGGTTTTGCCCAACAAAACCCTCCACTAAACAACCCACCCATAAACCCCCAAAGAGCTGCTGAAATTCCTGAAAACCTCCAGGAGCAGCAACCGCAAAACCCCCCAGACTCTCCAGAAGTACCTAACAGCCCGCCTACAGAACCAATCAGTGCAATTAACCCCCCTATCATACCAAGCCCGCCCCACACCTTACCAGAATCATCCACTCCCGCCCTTCATATTCTTAGTGATGATTCTGAGCCAGATAATTCCCCCTGCCCCATCAATGAGGAAAAAACCCCACGTAAATGAAAGCAAATTCCTTTATTTCCGCCCTTCTTACAAAAAAAACGAACAAGGGCCTCAACAAGGCCAGCCATTATTGCCACTACCCTAGACCCCCAACCCATCCGACTAATACCCCGTACACCCCTAACCTCTCAAATGCCGGAATCTTTGCCTATTCCACCCACGGGCAGTGAAACACAAAAACCAGATGCCCAGGGTGTTGCGACATCATCTGTTTCAAATCAAGTAGCTGAAACACAAAAACCAGCTATCCATCCAGTCGCTGAAACACAAAAACCAGCTACCCATTTCGTAGTTGAAACACAAGAACCAGCTACTCATTCAGTGGCTGAAACACAAGAACCAGCCATAGCTGCCACACAAGAACCAGCTACAGCTGAAACACAAGAACCAGCGGCTGATATTGATACTGAGATGCAAGAATCAGAGGTCCAAGGTGCTGCAACATTACTCTCCTTACATCAAGAAGCTGAAACACAAGAAGCAGTTGCCGATCCTGTAGCTCCTCCACAAGAACCAGCTAGTGCGGCTGTGACTGTTACACAAGAACCAGTCACCCTTCAACCAGAACCAACAATGGCCTCTGTCTTAGAAGAAAATGAGTTTTTAAAGTCTGAACTGGAAGCCTACAAGCAAGAGCTAGCCATGGCAAAGGAAGCCTATGAAAAGGAACTTAATTTATACACTCTAGCTCGCACAGCGACCATGTCAGAAGGAACTACAACAGAGACTCCATGTAGAGAATATATGTGCTATCAATGTGGGGACATCTACTATCAAGCAGGCTACAAAGTACTACAAATGCCAATGCCAGGAGCCCCCCCTACTCCTTCAACTTTTGCAGTCAAAGAAGAACCTGTTGTTACACAAGAATCAGCTATAGCTATCACACAAGAACCAGCTACAGTTGAAACACAAGAACCAGCAGGACCTCCCAAGACTAAGACTGGGTCCTGCCCTGCAACAAATGTCAAATTTGAAACCCCTGCTTTTGTTAACAAAGCTGTTCAAACAGTGCCTATTGAGGAATTTACACCTCCCAGCCAGATCAATATCCACACTTTTGTGGAACAATCTACTCAGACCTTACCTCACCCCACTACTTGCAACGCTGAAACACAAACTCAGCCATGGGATGAGCAGGCAGTAATACAGAAATGGAAGAAAGAGTATGCTGCTACACAGGCCAAAAGCCTGCAAGAGCTCAGACAAATCTGGATAAATCACACTTACTCAAATTGGGAAGCTTTAGAGCAGACACGCCAGGAAGCGCGTGCCCTTAAGAAACAGAACAAAGAGTTGAAAGGCAGATTAGCCCTGGTATTTGACTTGGCACAAAAGCTATTGGCTACAAGGAAACCATCCTGCAATTACTCCTTGTTCCTTATGGAACGACTTACATGGTTTCAAATCAAATCAATCACAGAAGGCAGACCCCATGCAGTACTACACCCAGCAGATTTTGTCAAAACCTTTGCAGAAGCCTCTGTTAGGGATCAGCACCTCCTTTGTGAGGCATACTTTCATAACAAGGCCATCCCCGAGAACAGGCAGCTGAACCTTAACCCTCTTGTTGGGGACATCCAGATTCAGGCATTCACCTCCTTTCTCCACAATCAGATTTTGTGGCAGGATGACTTCCTGGCTGCCAAGCACAATGAAGATAATCGCCTTCTCTGGATAAAACCAGAACCACAAAATGAAGCCACCTTTGTCACAGAATATTATCAGTTCTTAAAGAAACCAGGGATGACTGAACATGCTCAGCAACTACAATCAACAATGCTTCAAGATTGTCAGCGCTTCATCAGATCCATAGAGAATGCTGCCCTCCAGGCAAACAACTTGTTTTGGCAGCAATCCACTGAAAAAAGACAGGAACACAATCCTTTTAGCCCTACTAACCTCGAGATAGCAATCTCCAGAGTACCTAACTACATCCAGTGTGTTCAGCAATGTGCTGAAAGCTGGATAGGGTACCGGTTTTATTTTCCTATCCTCTGGTTGCCAATAGAGAGATATCAAATCCATTATAAGTTGCTTAAGAAGACAGAAACAACAGCTTGGCAAAGGTTACAAAGAGTCCAAGGGTTCAAAGCGCCAACAGACAGCACCTCCCACAACTACTGCTTGAGTAACTTGCACGTTTAGAGTCGGTATTCAAACTCTGATTCAGAGTGAAGTTGCCTGAGGACATGCAACATTTTAAGTTGGGGGGGATGTTAGGACCACACAATGTACCTTTTTGCCCATACTTTTTGCCACCATTATACTCTTGTTCACTCACATTTAAACTCATATTATCACTTTATCCTATCTTTCCAAAGGTATATAACGTCTCTTCTCTTTACTATACGTTTAATCTGTTTTGCATATAATTTCACATCACTCTCGTACTTAACCATTGATTAGAAATGTATAAGTGCTGAAACAGTTCAAACTGCAGATTAGCATTTGAGGCCTGTTGCTGAAACAGCAACTCACAGAAATTGTTACACAGTCCATGGTCGACGATGCTAAAACACAGAAGTTGTTACACAGTCCATGGTCGACGATGCTGAAACACAAAAGATGTTACACAGTCCATGGTCGACGATGATGAAACACAGAGGAAGCTGTTACACAGTCCATGACCGACGATGTTGAAACACAGAAGAAGCTACACAGTCCGCGGTCAATAGCAACTCACACAGATTGACTACAACAGCTGCATCGTGAGCCAAGCACCAACCATCGCTACTGCCTGAGGAGTGCTGAAACAGTCAAAACGCAAATCCCGTGGCTGAAACAGCCCGCGATTTGCGATGCCGAAACAGCATACAACAGCAGAAACAAGAAAGCGTTTTTACTCCAGCCGTAACAGCAACACCTCACTCATCACTCGTAATAGCATTCTGTTGCGGGAGATTAGGATATCCTATTATGGTTTAGAAAGTCGATCTGACTAAGAATAGGACTCAGATATACACCTGTAATTTTTTATCAATTGTATTGAAGTGATTCCCTCTTTAAATAAGCGGATATCATCATTCGAGAGGATCCCCCATTTTTTGGTACTAAGAAGGGTTTGCAGAGAAGGACGTACTTCAATTTCATATTGTAATATGATACATTGATAGATGAATAAAAAATTGTTTTGAGCATCTTTCTCTAGCCTCTTCGTTTCAGGGGAATCTTGTGAGAAGGGAGGGCCCACCTTCTTCACAAGATTCACCCATTAGCTTTATAGTGTGCTAGTATTATTTCTGTTTATGCTTTGAGTACAATCTGTTTTGCTGAAACACTACTTTATTGAACTCTGTCTTGCTGCTACATTGTTTTCGCATGATTCATGTTTGGGTAACTGTTAATCATTCTAGTTAGCAATCCCGTGTGATGGATTTATGAAAGCTTGGTAATCAGAGACTTGTGCTGAAGGTTCCTGCTTGGGAATTAGGGTCCTATTCTCTGTTAGAAATAGTTAGCCTTCAATTATTTTCATGAGTGTGTTAATCAGAGACTTGTGCTGAAGGTTCCTGCTTGGGAATTAGGGTCCTGTTCTCTGTTAGAAATAGTTAGCCTTCAATTATTTTCATGAGTGTGTTAATCATAGACTTGTGCTGAAGGTTCCTGCTTGGGAATTAGGGTCCTGTTCTCTGCTAGAAATAGTTAGCTTTCAATCATTTTCATGAGTGTGTTAATCAGAGACTTGTGCTGAAGGTTCCTGCTTGGGAATTAGGGTCCTGTTCTCTATTAGAAATAGTTAGCCTTCAATTATTTTCATGAGTGTGTTAATCAGAGACTTGTGTTGAAGGTTCCTGCTTGGGAATTAGGGTCATGTTCTCTATTAGGAATTAGTTAGTCTTCAACATGTGCTAATTGTTCCAGTCAAGCAATGAGTTCATAAAGTGTGATGATCGAAAACAGGTGTTGAAGATTCCTGCTTGGGAATTAGGGTCCTGTTCTCTGGTTACAGAATAGTTGGTCTTTTATGTTGCAGTATCTTGTGTTATTTTAATGTATCCAGGATTCTTCTATTAATCATTTCTTTAAACTTTGAGCTCTGCAATAGGTAGATTGTTTTTCTGTAATTCAAGTTAGAACTTCAGTTCATTCAAGGCAAGTGTGATTAATATAGTTTTTACTACAACTCCAGGTTGCTTTTGAAATTGAGCATATATAGTGCGTGGTTACCTTTGAAATCACAGACTTCCCTGAGTTGATAATTTATGTAGCACTTGATTGTTTAGATTAAATAAGCAATTATAGTGACCAACAATATGTACAGGAAATTCGGCCACGAATTTCGAGGAGTTTCGCTCAGTTTGTGAAGTGGAAATTTGGCATGGTTTTTGAGATAAGTCTGTATTTAAAATTAATGACTGTTGTAAAAGACATTTTCTCTGAGCTCTGAAATAATAAAAATCTCTCTCACTGGTTTTTCCCTAGTGGGGTTTTCCAGGGTCATTGTTAGACCAAAAATCTCTATGCATTTAATTTTCTAAATATGGTGTTGTTGATATAAATTTATTTCTGCATTAAATGTTGTTTAGAATCTTCATGTTTCAGTTCTCAAATTTTGTTTATATGCTAAGTATTTATCGTTGTCATAAAATTGGGTTTTGGGCATTAAACATTGAGAAAAATAAGTGAGACTTGAAACTGGGTGGGGTCTGAAAATTTTACAATAAAGAGGATAACTGAAAGATACACAATCACAAGGTACGCAACATTTTATCCAGGGAAACCCTCATGGGGGAGAAAACCCAGCAAAAACTTCCTCAATAATAAATTGCTAAGACTAAGACCAAAACACGAAAGATAGACCAAGACTGAGCATGCACCTCTCTTCTCCTTCCTCCTGCAACTGCAACTCCCTTCAATATATGCGCACTAGATGAGTGAGTGAGTGCGTGTGAACAAGTGAGGGACCATCCTCACATATAAATACTAGTTGGGGAGGCGCTAGGGTTATGTCTCTTCACTTAGTAGGGCTGACTTCTTCTAGAAGTGGTTAAAACCACTTTATAAACACTAGGGGCCAACTTTACAAATACCACCATATAAATATGGTTTGACCAATCCACAAAAGGGGATTTGATCTTATACAAGACTCGACATGATTAATCCACAAAAGGGGATTTGATCTATAAGATAATAACTCAAATATAATTAGAATATTCTTCAAAGTTACAATATTTCAACACTCCCCTTTAACGACAAGGGTATTGTGCTGACATGACCCAATACAACATCATCAAGAGAAGGAGAGGGCAACATCATCATCAGCATCTGGAACACTAGCTGGCACATCTATAAATCATCGAAAGTTTTTCTCATCATCAATATCATCATCGCTTACAACATGGAGCTAGAGTAACATCATCAGCAGCAGCAACGTGACGCTAAAACATCAACATCAATATCACGAAGTTGAAACAACATCACAAAGTTGGAACATCATCAACAACACGAAGTTGGAACAACCACATCATCAACATGTGGCAATAGAATGAGGCAGGTGTATCCACAACATTTGTGATACTCTCACAGACCGTCCTTACCAGACCTTCGAGGTCTGCCAAGGAATCATAAGATTCCCTAGGATTTAAAATCCTAACAATCTACCACGTGGTACTCTAACAGAATGTCCTTACCAGACCTTTGGGATCTGCGAAAGAATCATAAGACTCCCTAGGATATAAAATCCTAATGGAGCTACCACTACTGACCACAACTGGAATATACATGCACAGGTACTCTGATAGACCGTCCTTACCGGAGCTTCGAGATCTGCCCAGGGATGATCAATCCCCTAGGATATAAAATCCTAACGGAGCTACCCGTTGTTGGTCAAGATACCATGGTATCATCAACATCACTCCCCCTTTCGAGGGAGGTCCTTTCAGACTACACCAAGCTTGTCTCGGAAGTACTCAAACTTCACATGAGACAAAGGCTTGGTCAAAACATCTGCAACCTGCTAATCTATGCCAACCTATTGGAGTTTTACAACTCCCCTCTGCACCATATCACGAATGTAGTGATACCGGATCTCTATGTGCTTCGACTTATCATGGAACAATGGGTTCTACGTCATCTTTATACAACTTTGGTTATCACATAGAATCACGGTGGCTTCCATCTCCAGATCGAACAGACCTATCAACAACTTCTGAAGCCATATGGCCTCACAACTGGCGGAACATGCTGCAATGTACTATGCTTCTGCCGTGCTTGGAGAAATATTGGATTGCTTCCTTCTTTGCCACGAAGTTATGGCTAACCCCAAACTGAAACAACATCCCGAAGTGCTTTTTCTGTCTGAAGCACTTCCAACCCAATCTGAATCAATAGAGCCATACAATTTGAAGTCACAGTCTTCAGTATAACAAAGGCCATAGTCCAACGTACCCTTAAGGTATCTCATCACATGCTTTGCAGCTACAAGGTGAACACGTCTGGGCTCCACCAAATACGGACTGAAGGTGTTCACAGCAAAGCATATATTTGGCCTAGTATTCGTCAGATACATCAACGAACCAATAATCTGTCTGTACAGAGTAACATCAACTACCTCTGACGAAGTATCAACCAAGAGCTTCAAATTCGTCTCCATGGGTGTGACAATGGCTTTACATTCCAACATGTCAAACTTAATCAGTATTTCAACTGCATACTTCCCCTGGTTAAGGAAGATCTTCTTTAGGCTCTACCAAATTTCAAGACCTAAGAAATAATGCATAGGACCTAGGTCTTTTATTTCAAATTCTGCAGCAAGCTTCCTTTTGCAATCTTGTGATGAGATTTTCTTCTCCTGTCAAGAATAAGTCATCCACATATAGTGGCAATACAACTGGCTCATCATTCATAACCTTGAAGTAAAGAATAGAATCAACTTTACTCTTGGTAAAGTCCAAGCTTGTCATGAAACTATCAATTTTGCCATACCAAGCTCTAAGAGCTTGCTTCAACCCGTACATAGCTTTCTTAAACCTGCAGACATGAGTCTTTTTATCTTCAACTTCAAACCCTTGTGGTTGTTCTATATACACTTCTTCTTTAATAACACCATTTAAGAAAGTTGTTTTCACATCCATCTGGTGTAACTTCCACTTCATTTTAGCTGCAAGAGCTATGATGATCTTTCTGACAGGTGTATCAAAGGAATGGGAGAATCCACCTACAAACTTGATTCAAGAACTCCGATAAGAATAAAGGATGTACTCTATGTACTAGGTTTGACAAAGAACTTACTTTCTATCTCATCCCTAGATAAGAAAGGTTTCAGGGTTGCATTCTTAGCTAGGAAGGTATTCTCCCCAAGCCAAGTCTCGCATGGAAGTATTCGAACTTCGTTTAGGCAAGCAATTTTGATGAATATATCTACAATCTACACATGGGTAGGAAGGTACTGCACATGTACTGCTTTCCTCTGCACCATGTCTCTAATATAATGATATTTTATCTCAAGGTGTTTTGATGAAGCACAGGGTTCTCAAAGAGCTTCACATAGCTCTGGTTATCACAGTAATAATAGGATTCATCTCATGATCAAATAAATTTGTCAGAAGCTTGCGAAGCCACACCGCTTCGCGGACTGCCAAACTCAATGCTATATACTCTGCTTCTGCGGTACTCAAGGCCATAGAACTTTGTTTCTTGCCGCAACAGGAAACCATGGCAGATTCCAAGGTAAAAAAACAACCAGACATACTCTTCCGATTCACTGTGCTTCCTTGCCCAATCGGCATATCCCTGTAAACTCAAGTCTACACTGGAGGCATATCTTAGGCCATATCCAATTGTGCCTCGTAGATATCTCAATACACGTTTCGCTGTTGTCCAGTGAGTTTGTCTCAGCTGACTCATGAATTGACTAAGTACATTTACTACATAGCATATATCGGGTTTGGTGTTAACCAAATACAACAGTGATCCAATTAGTTGTGGATCAATCTCGTCTGAATCATCATCATTCATTTTCTTCAAATCCATCACCATCAGTGTAGGCATGGATTTGCATTCTGTCATACTGAACTTCTTTAATATCCCACTGTATATTTTCCTTGACTCAGGAAAAATCTCATCAGTCCTCTACCATACTTCTTGTCCCAAGAAGTAGTGCATCATACCCAGATCCTTCATCTCGAAATCAGAAATCAAAGCTTGCTTGTATCCAACAACAAGGCTTCCTGAATATGTCACCAAAATCAGGCTCTCATCACCAACAATGTAATAATATAAGTTTGGATAAGCAACACTCTTGTTGAAACCCAGACTCATCAAGAATCCATCCATCTTCTTGTACCAAGCACGAGGTGCCTGCTTTAGTCCATACCGGGCGTTCTTCAACCTGTACACATGAGATTTGTCGTCGTATATCACGAGTCCTTCTGGTTGCTCAATGTAAACTTCTTCCTCAATCTCACAATTGAGAAAGGTTGTCTTTACATTTCATCTGATGTAGTTTCCAACTCATGGATGATGGATGGAAGTGTATCGGACTACTAGATCAAATAACTGTCTCCCTCTGAACTGTTGAGGGGGAGAAGGTAATGTCTCTTCCTTCCTCTCAATTTGTTTGACTCCCTCTGAGTCAAGTAACTCCCTTTGAAGTCTGAAGGATAGATATCTTCTTTTACTTGTTTGCTAGATATTTTATGTCTTCTCAGGTGCTCTACTGATTCTTTAGTATTTTATGACTTCTAGCATAATAATTAATCAATAAAGGTTTGGACTCACGTACCAGGGATAATGGTCCAAGTCATGAGGGCTCCCACACTGGAGATAATACCCTTTACTTAGTAAGAATGCAATCAACTATAGGTTTAATGATTAAATCAAAGAATTTACCTGGGTCTGCAGTCATGCTCAATCTTGTATTTGGTTTAGAGGAAGTAATCCTCATCTCTCTTATCTTCATCCTTTTGAGGTGGGTCCGGATCAATGTCAGCGTTGGAAGCATATTGTATTCCATTCTTCTTGGTCGGACAATTTCTTGCATAGTGTCCATATTTGTCACATCTGAGGCACTAGATCTCTGAAATATCTCTTCTTTGATCATAACCTGAATATGATGGAGTCTTCTTATCTTTGAATGTTGGTCTGAAGTTTCTTTTGAATCTTACTCCTTTATTTGTATGAAGTGCAAGAGCATGGTTGTCATCAGGGGAGTCTTCCACTCCTCTATTTCTAAGTCTATGTTTTTCTTGGGTACAGTCTGTCCACAGACGATCAAAAGTGGGTAGTTTTTTCCCTTCCAATGATGCTTTGAAGAAAAGGTTCCCAGTGTTTCGGAAGATTGTTGAGAGTGGACAAAACAAGTTCTCTGTCAAATATGTCTTCTCCAATGGCACCTAGCTGATCTTTGATCTCTAATATCTTCATAAAGAAGGTAGCAATTGTATCACCTTTTGTCATCATGGTACTTTGAAGCTGGCCCTTTAACGTAAGGGCTCTGAGGGTGTTGTCACTCTCAAACTTATTTTTCAATGCTTCATACATTTCATAAGTTGTCTTCAGGTTGGCAATACGAGGTAGGAGATGATCTCTTACTGAGTAGATGATTATTTTCCTTGCCTTGACGTCTTCTTCCTTTCTTATTTCCTTCTCTTCATCGGTAGTTGTCTCTGATAAAGTCTTTTGTATCACACTCAAAAGGTCATCTTCTTTAAGGGTGATTTGAAGTCTCAACTTCCAGGAGCTAAAGTTGTTTGATCCATCAAGCTTATCTTCCACTAAGGTTTTGTTCTTCATATTTTCAGATTTCTTCACAAACACTCGCAATTGGACTTAGAAAACCTAATGGCTAGATTAGACTAGCAACCTTAGGTTTTGTTGGGCTTATGACTGCCAACAATAAGCCTTACGAGTGTCACAGGAATACTAGTGAGCTGAAATGTTCCTTCAATGAGCTACAGGAATCCTAAAACCAAAATTCTACAGAAAATTGCGAAACCCTAGAAACCCCAGGGTCAAATATTCAAAATGCTCGAAATTTCACTCTGAGAGTTTCTGGAGGTGTACTGGAGAAGGTCGTACCCTTCTATGCCAAAATTAGCCTCAATGTCCAAGAATTAGAGGTTGAAACACCTCAGAGAAGGAGGGTCGTACGAAATTGCAGCAAACCCTAGAGGTTGTACGGAACTGCAGAAAAGGAGGGACGGCTAGCTTTAAATGCTTGTGCAGGGGTTCTTCAAGACCTATGCTCTGATACCATGTTGATTTTTCAATAAGCTAGACTCAAGCATGAAATTCATTCCATTTTTTTAGCATTTTCCATGAACCATAAACATTTGCAGTTTCACCATTAACAATTTGTTGCAGCAACCAAGATCACAAGAAGAAATACCATGCACAAGTACACAAGAAGTATCCTGGGAAACCCTTCTCAACAAGGGAAGAAAACCCAGCCAATCCTTTGCTATATTCTTCAAGAGAAACACCTCTCACACCATAAACCTAGCACACAAAAGGGTGCTCACAAACCCTAGAAGACTAGCGCCCAAGAGAGGTGCGCACTTTTCTCAAGAAGGGGTACTTGTTGAAATATCCAAACTTACACTTGTGTTATGATTCCTCAATGGGGAATTAACTTATCTATATTAGACTGAGCCTATCAAAAGTAGTGTCTACTGGCACAACAGGGCCGACCTCAATAACTCACAATATAATTAATAATTACAATATTAATTATCTTTTACATTATAGTGGGGTCAACCTGTACCCTTTACATCACAAATAGGGTTACAGGTAAGTCTGACTCTTGGACAATATACCAAGGGATCTCACACAACCACTAGTGCTCAGCCACTAGGGGCACATCCATCTGTGCTCAGCCACAGGGACGTCCACATCTTTATCTCCTTGTGTCTCACAGGAAAATCACACTCACTAGTGCTCAGCCACTAGGATCATGTTCACCTGTGCTCAGCCACAGGAGTCGTCCACATCTCTATCTCACTGCGTCTCACAGGAGATCACACTCAATAGTGCTCAACCACTAGGATCATGTTCACTTGTGCTCAGCCACAGGCACGTCCTACTCAGCAGATCTCTGTCTCACTACATCTCACAGGAGAATCATGTGGAGTATCACATCATTTCAACTCTTTGCACAGAGGAGACCAGTACATCGTTTCATCTCCATATTAGAGAGAACAACCCACCCAACTCATGGGCTTCCACACATAGGGGCACACAACATTCCATCTCTGTCTCAGAGAGGAACGACACACCCAGCACATGGGCTTCTTCACCCCACACAGGGGCACAATGTTCCATCTCTGTCTCATAGAGGAACCACACACCCATCTCATGGGCACACCCAACTCATAGGCTTCGTCACCCCACACAAGGGCACCCAACGTTCCTTCTCCGTCTCAGAGAAGAACAACACACCCATCACATGGGCACACCCAACTCATGGGCTTTCTCTCAGGCCGACTCACTCAGTATGTGTCCTAGAGGATGTCTCACACAGCTATAATCATCAACAAGTGTGAGTGTGTATAAGTGAGGCACCATCCTCACATATAAATACTAGTTGGGGAGGCATTAGGGTAATGTCTCTTCCCTTAGTAGGGCCGACTTTACAAATACTGTTAATATTATGGTAGCTGCGGGAGGTATTTACCTCCACGTGTGAACCTGACGAGAATAGAAGACTCCGGAAAGCAAGAGAACCCTAATGAGTTGGCTGATAATCATAGAAGTCTTGTCAGCTCAAGAAGATAATTAATATTAGGTCGGCCAAAAATAATAATAATATACTGAACAGACACATATCCAGAAGGAGAAGTCGGCCCCAGCAAATTTGGCAGAACCATTATAAATACAGGGTGGCAGTTCTCATTTGACAGCATCTCAGAATTGCAGTTCCCAGTTTGGTGCGCACATGTGGAGGAGGGTTGCAGCTGCAACTGCAGCAGCAGCTAGTTTTCAGTATTGGCTTGGACTATCTCTTAGCTAGGTTTTGGACTATCTGATCAGCTATTGTTGGTGTGCTATCCTTGGAGGAAGATGCGCTACACCTTGTTTGGCTATCTAGCCTAGGGTTTGCTTCCGGAGTAATTCTCGGTCAAGGTTAAGGTGCTCGAAGGGTGGCTTCGACCTATGGTTGGGTGACGAGGGTATCGTCAATGGTAAAACGAGCACACCATCTTCTATATTCTAACAGGTTATGGGCCCACACATCCTTCATTTAGTCTAAACGCAGGAAGGAAACATAGCCGCTAGGATATTGAGCTCGCTAAGGAACTGTCGCTAGGGTTACAAGCATAAGCAGCTCCCAAGAGACTGTCGCTAGGGTTACTAGCAGCAGCAATTGCAGAAACCTTAAACCTCTTGTTGAAGCACCTTAAGTGAAGAGATTGACCTAATCTTCGGACAGATCAGTGCGCCCTAGCCTAGCGCATCTCTTGATACTCTCAGCAAGCCAAGACGTGAAGTTTGGATTTCTGGTCAAATCTAGGACTTGACCAAGTCAAGCAGCCATGACGAACTCTAAGAAGTCTGAGAACAAGTTAGATGGAGCCTCTAACTTTAGAGCGTGGAAGACAAGGATTGACCTCATCCTTGCCAAGAATAAAGTGTTGGATATCGTGAAAGGAAAGATCGTGAAGCCAGAGTTTAAAGAAGGAGAAGAGAAGGTACCGCAAAACGTTGCAACTATGGAGAAGTTCAAAGATGTTGACATCAATGCCTTGAGTATCATAGTGGATTCCATAAAAGACCACTTGATACCCTACATCTCCCATCTTGACTCATCGAATAAGATGTACGATGCCCCAACAAATCTCTTCTTAGTCAGAAACATTGGACAAGTTATGAGTCTGAAGAATGAGCTCTGTGACATGAAGATGAATGATGATGACAGCATAACATCATACTTTGTAAGAATCTCCTAGTTAAGAGATCAACTACAAGCTATTGAAGAGATCACTTCAGAGAAGGAATTGGTGAACATAGTACTCAATGGTCTTCCCAAGACATGGGATGCATTTGCCGCAAGCATGAACACAAGGAAGGAGTACACGACATTTGAAGAACTTTGGACTTGTTGTGCTCAAGAAGAATCAAGGATCAATGCAAAAGAGAAACCCCAAAAGAAGTACGATGATCAAGCCTTCACAGCAAGATTCAAGAACATCTGGAACAAAAGCAAGTTTGGTTCAAGGAGGAAGCCGAATCAAGAGAAAGACATTTCAAAAGTATAATGCTTCAACTGTCAAAAGTATGGTCACTACAAGAATCAGTGTCCCGAGCTGAAGAAAAGGAAGGAGAAACACGAAGCATCGATTGCCGAAGAAAAGGAACCTACAAAGAAGACTAAGCAGGATGGAAAAGACTTCTTTTTCTAAAAGGTAACAACACTCTTCTCACTTCTTGTATATATATCTTGTTTGCATTGTCTCTGTACATATCTTGTATATCTATCTCTTCGAAGATAATGTGTTCCAAGAGGAACTATACCTATGGAAGAACAAACAAGATGAAAATGGATATCATTAGATGATACAAATGAAAGGATGAAATACAAATCATGTGGAAGCCATTAAGCCAAATCAATCATGAAAAGACTTAGAAGAAGCAAAGACAGAAAGAAGTCAGCAATCAAGAGAAAATTGGAAAAGGACTCATGACGTATTGTAGAAAGACAACAAGACAAAAGCAAGAAAGCCAATTATACATTGCAGAAGACAATAAGGATGCAGATGGAAGCGTGGACTCTGTTAGACAGAGGGAGCCGATTATATGCACTCTTACATGAAGCAAGGGTTAGGAGGGAGCTAATCCTATGATCCATTGAAAATAATGAAATATATATATCCATGGTAGTAACCATGAAAGACAGTACGTGTTCAGTTCAATCGCAGAAGAAGACTTCTTCAAAGAGAAGCCTTAAAGTATTCCTGGTTGTCCATCCAGATCCGTGATTCTATAATGAAAAGAAGTGGAATTTCTAGGGAATGGAATCTATAAGAAACTCCATGAACCTAAGAACTAAAGAAAAACATGAAGACTCTAAGAAAGGAAGAGAAATCGGAACAACCAGTCATAATATTAAGAATCAAAAGATTACCAGCCTGATATGAACTCAATAAAAGCAATCAAGCAGAGGAACTGAAAGTCGTGATGAAGAACAGTGTATGGAAGACTTATGAATGAAAAGCATCGCGATATCTAGAACCAGAGGTTCTCCCAGATGGAGGGAGAAGACTATGATGATTACTTGTTCCAGTACACCAGACTTATCTCTACAAAAGTCATTATATCATCTGCAACATCCATGAGTCGGAATTCTACATCAAATGAATGCAAAGAATGTTCTCCATAGAAATTGAATAAAGAGTGTATGAAGAGCAATCTCAAGACTTTGAGGCATACCAGAAAGAGACCCTTGTATGCAGATAGAAGAAGATAACTTGGTGGAAGAACCTCTAGTGCACAGTAGAAGCGTGGTGAAGATTCCCTATAACAGCAAGATGATTACTCAGTAGATCAGATCTCATGATAACAGAAGAAGTACCACACGGATATGTTCCAGTTTTCCAACTATGATATACTCTATTGTTCAGATCTACATGAAGCCTTCACAGTGTTCCAGATTAAAGTACAATCGAAATCAAGCATTACATTATCCATGATGAAGTCCAGAAAGGAGAAAATGATCTCTCAAATACATATCTCCACAGATGAGCAGATAAGCAGACATTTTGGTAAAGCTTCTATCCAAGATGAAAGAGTTTGCATACTCAAGCTAGAGCTCGTGGAAACAATTCCCTCTTATTGAAAAAGGAAGAAATGACTCTCCAAGTTAGGAGGGAGCACTGAAAACATTATTGAAGACATTCATCTTTAAATTTGAAAAATAGTCCATCTTGGACAGATGCTTTCCTGTTCGGAAAGTGGATTGAGACTTCTGACAAACAGTCACTTTCCATTGTGGTTAACATGGAAAGTAGTATGATTGTTGATGTATCATAGACAACGACTTCCCATTGTGGTTAACATGGGGAGTGGTCTAGGGCAGTCTCTCTTCTTGACGGTTACTCAAGAAGACTGACCGGCCTCACCGGACAGCGATTTCTCATTGTGGTTAACCTGAAGAATGGTTCGTTTTGGAGGTTGATGCAAGATAGTCTTTTCCTCTTGTGGTTAACAGAGGAAATGGTCCGGACAACCATTCCTTAGGGTTTATGCATTCTCTCCAAGGCGCACTTTGATTAGTGTAGGAAGAATGGCCCAGGGTGGGGAATGGTCCAGGCTCAACAATCAAAGACAAACATTCCTTAGGGTTATACATTCTCTCCAGGGCACACTTTGATTAGTGTAGGAGGAATGGGCCGGGGTGGGGAATGGTCCAGGACAGACATTCCTTAGGGTTTATACATTCTCTCCAGGGCGCACTTTGATTAGTGTAGGAGGAATGGCCCAAGGTGAGGAATGGTCAAGACTCAGACATTCCTTAAGGTTTATACATTCTCTCTGGGGTGCGCTTTCATTAGTGTAGGAAGAATGGCCCAGGGTGAGGAATGGTCCAGGCTCAGAAATCAGAAACAATCCTTCTTCATTGTTTGAGAAGAATAGGGCAGATAGTCCATTGCTGATGAGGGCAAATATTCTTTCAAATCTCACAAACATGAGTGAAAGATTGGCCCAGATGATTCAGTTTATTTTTAACAATATTTTTCTATGCAGGATGGCATCAGATGATTGTTATGGAGACTACCTATCTCCAGACAGTAGAGATATAATACTGTGGTGGATATGTTCCACTGTTCGTGAGGCAGATATTCTTTCAGAGCTCACAGATGTGAGTGAAAGATTGGCCCAGATAATTCAGTCTATATCATAACATTGTTTCTATGCAGGTTGCTATCAGATGTTTGTTATGAAGACTGCATGACAGCAGATGAGGACTATTGTGGTGGATATGTTCCACTGTTCGCAACCATACGTTGTTGATCAAGTACTTGTGTGTTACTTGGTGTGGTAGTGTACCACTGGATTGTAGTTATGTACTACTATGAATAGACACAGTTGTGTTCTATTTTTGTTCTAACTGCCTTGAAGACTATCAGCGGTTTATTGAAAATAATCACCATCCAGACAAATGATGAACAGAGATTTTCCCGAGGGAAATTGGTTCAAAGCATTTACTCATCTAGATTATAAGAGTGGCTCTTATATCACTCTATGGTGTGAGTGACTTATCCAGCATCATGTCTAATTACTCAGATGAAGTATGGTTTCGAGAGATGATGCAGCTGATGGTGATGGTGATGGTGATGATCATGATCTAGTCATGAGATAGTCTAGATGACAACATTGATGCTACCCGGCAAATGGTATGTTTTTGTGCTCAAGACCATTACCTGTAATACCTCCCTAGCTAGGAGGGACTGTTAATATTATGGTAGTTGCGGGAGGTATTTACCTCCAAGTGTGAACCTAGCGAGAATAGAAGACTCCGGAAAGCAAGAGAAAACCCTAATGAGTTGGCTAATAACCCTAGAAGTCTTGTCGGCTCAAGAAGATAATTAATATTAGGTTATTAGCCTCCAAGAGAACAAGTCGGCCAAAAATAATAATAATATACTGAACAGACACATATCCAGAAGGAGAAGTCGGCCCCAGCAAATCTGGCAGAACCACTATAAATACAGGGCGCCAGCTCTCATTTGACAACATCTCAGAATTGCAGTTCCCAGTTGGTGCACACTGCAATTCCCAGTTTGGTGCCCACATGTGGAGGGTTGCACCTGCAGCTGCAACAGCAGCTAGTTTTCAGTATTGGCTTGGACTATCTCTTGGCTAGGTTTTGGACTATCTAATCAGCTATTGTTGGTGCACTATCCTTGGAGGAAGATGCGCTACACCTTGTTTGGCTATCAAGCCTAGGGTGTGCTTCCGGAGTAATTCTCAGTCAAGGTTAAGGTGCTCGGAGGGTGCTTTCGGCCTATGTTTGGGTGACGAGGGTATCGTCAATGGTAAAACGAGCACACCATCTTCTATATTCTAACAAATACCACCATATAAATATGGATTGACCAATCCACAAAAGGGGATTTGGTCTTATACTAGACCCGACATGATCAATCCACAAAAGGGGATTTTATCTATAAGATAATAACTTAAATATAATTGGCATATTCTTCGAAGTTACAATATTTCAACACTCCCCCTTAACGAGAAGGGTATTCAACTGACATGACCCAATACAATATCATCAAGAGAAAGAGAGGGTAGCATCATCATCAGCATCTGGAACACTGACTGGCACATCTATAAGTCATCTGAAGTTTTTCTCATCATCAATACCATCATCGTTCACAGCATGGAGCTGGAGTAACATCATCATAATCATCATCATCAACATGAAGTTGAAACATCAACATCAATAGCATCAAGCTAGAACAACAATATCAACAACATGAGGCGGGTACAACATCGTCAACAGCACAAGGCGGTTGATACAACATCATTAACAGCACAAGGTTGAAACAACATCATCAACAGCTAGAGGTTGAAATAACATCATCAACATATGGCAACAGAATGAGGCAGGTGCCTCAACAAAAACATTTGTGGTACTCTGACAGACCGTCCTTACTAGACCTTCGAAATCTGTCGAGGTATCATTAGATTCCCTGAAATATCCTTGATTTCGTTGATCAGGATATCTACTACGGATCTAATGCTCTGTCTCACAGATCTGATACACTTGGGGTTTCTGGATGTGTTTTATCTTCAGATCTGATACTCTAGGGGTTTATGGATGCGTTTTAGTTATGTGCTTGAGATGTTTCGTGGTTGTTGCATGTCCATGTTATATGTTAAGGTTTAAACAGTATATATATGATGCATGCGGAAATAAGGAACATCAACCGTCCAATAATATGTATTATGAGAATCAAGCATGGAAATACATTGAAATACTGGAAATATAGAAGATAGTCTTCAATTAGATCTCATGGATTGTCACTGGAATACAAACAAATAACATAAAATACCCGTGATCAGAAGATGAAGGCAGATTTGATGCATGCACAAATAGATCGGCAAAAATCAGCGATTCCGAACAAGCACAGTAACCGCTACAAATTGGAAAACTCGTTCGAAAGGTTATACCCGTCGGAATGAGCTGGAAACTGTCCCAATAGAAGCACCCTGGCCTTTAGAATGATACTGGTGACTATCGGATGACAGATCTGGCCTCTGATGCTCTGGATCTCGTCCACTGGGGGTCTGCGTACCTCCTGGGCTCTCTGGATGCGCGCCAAATGATTCCACCAACGGAATAGGCTGCTATAAGACTCAAAACGTTCGCCTCGCCAAATGCGGAACTGGGTCGGAAGGGTTTCCCCATATCTGCTTTGATGCTCTGTCTATAACCCCAATTGTCCTTCCAAAAGAGCTGCGCCCTAAATGGCTAAATGATGCGCTCTGAAGGATTCCACCGTCTGAATCTGATGGGAGGTGGCTCAACTAAGCGCCCTGGCTGGATCTCAATTGGGTCGGAAAGAAACTGCAATCCGAGCTCTGATCTCGTGCAACTACACAAACCCTCTATCCGAACATGCGCCCCCACTGGCTGAGCTGCGCAACACTGATGACTGGATAATCCTGAATAGCACGGTGAAATACCTGGATGGTATCTGCGATCGGCTAGCGTGTGTCTCTCAACACTGAAACCAATCAGTGGTGGTGGTTTCCTCCAGAAATCCACAAAACAGTAGAAGTTGAATCTCTTCCTCCTTTGGGAACTCTCAACATCAAATCATAACAATGCATAATGAGGAATTAGGTCAAATTCCTCCCTTTATACTCGTCCCGATCTAATTCACCATTGACCTCACTTAAGCTAAGCACTTTTCCTCCTAAGGTGAATAATTAATTAATTAAGTCCCCCTTTAGCACCTTTTCGTTCTAATTCTTCGTTGACTTAGGCTTAAGTCACTTTTCCTATGTTTTTGGCTTAATTCATCGTTTAGCCACCAAATCACCCTTATTTATCCATTTTGTTCCCTGTTTGTGCTTGACAATAGTCTACGGGAACACATAGACTACTAAGTCACTCCCTGTTGGCCTACTCATGGGAACGGGACATCACATTCCCTAGGATATAAAATCCTAACAAGCTACCACGTGGTACTCTGACAGACCGTCCTTACCGGACCTTCGGGATCTGCCCAGGAATCATAAGATTCCCTATGCTATAAAATCCCGACAGAGCTACCACTACTGACCACATCTAGCATATACATGCACAGGTACTCTGACATACTGTCCTTACCGGACCTTCGGGATCTGCCCACGGATGATCAATCCCCTACGATATAAAATCCTAATAGAGCTACCCATTGTTGGTCAGGATACCATAGTATCATCAACATCTCTCCCCCTTTCGAGGGAGCTCCCTTCGGACAACACCAATCTTGTCTAGGAAGTACTCAAACTTCACACGAGACAAAGGCTTGGTCAACACATCTACAACCTACTCATCTATGCCAACATATTGGAGCTTTACAGCTCCCCTCTGCACCATATCACGAATGCAGTGGTATTGGATTTCTATGTGTTTCGACTTACCATGGAACACTGGTTTCTCCGTCATTTTGATAGAACTCTGGTTATCACATAGAATCACGGTGCCTTCCATCTCCAGATCGAACAGACCTGTCAACAACTTCCGAAGCCATATGGCTTCACAGCTGGAGGAACATGCTGCAATGTATTCTGCTTCTGTCGTGCTGAGAGCAATACCAGATTGCTTCCTGCTTTTCCATGAAGTCATGGCCGACCCCAAACTGAAACAACTACTTGAAGTGCTCTTCCTATCTAAAGCAATTTCAACCCAATATAAATCAGTATAACCATACAGTCTTAAGTCATGATCTCCAATGTAACAAAGACCATAATTCTACGTACCCTTAAGGTATATCATCACATGTTTTGCAGCTACAAGGTGAACACGTCTGGGCTCAACCAGATACCGATTCAAGGTGTTCACAACAAAGCATATATCTCACCCGGTATTCGTCAGATACATCAACGATCCAATAATCTGTCTGTATAGAGTAGCATCAACCGACTTTGACGAAGTATCAACCAGGAGCTTCAAATTCATTTCCATGGGTGTGTTCATGGCTTTACATTCCAACATGTCAAGTCTCTTCAGTATTTCAACTGCATACTTCCCCTGTTTAAGGAAGATCTTCTTTGGGCTCTGCCAAACTTCAAGACCTAAGAAATAATGCATCAGGCCTAGGTCTTTCATCTCAATGTTTGCAGCAAGCTTCTTCTTGCAATCTGTGATGAGATTTTCTTCTCCAGTTAGGAATAAATCATCCACATATAGTAGCAATATAACTGGCTCATCATTCATAACCTTGAAGTAAAGGTTAGAGTCAACTTTACTCTTGGTAAAGCCCAAGGTCGTCAGGAAACTATCAATTCTGCCATACCAAGCTCTAAGACCTTGCTTCAACCCGTACAGAGCTTTCTTCAACCTGCAGACATGATTCTTTCTATCTTCAACTTCAATATTCATAACGAATTGGTATTCTTTTGTCATGGCGTCCGTCCATTCTTTCTTCTAAAGGGCTTCTTCAAAGCAAGTGGGTTCCTTTTCTACGAGATCACACATCAAGGTCGTAGAGATGGAGAATGGCTTAGGTTTCTTGCTTTGTCTCATGGTTCCTTATGGGGCGCCATACTTCTCTGCATCTTGAATAAGTTCCCTTGCCCAAGCTGGCTTTCTCTTGTGAGAGATCGTCATACGGGGAAGTTCTTAAGATTCTATCATATCATGATCTTCTGGTATCTCATCATCAAGGGTAACTGCAACTTCCTTCACAGGTTCTGCAACTCTGGGAGCTATAATTTCTTCATATACTTCTTCAAGCTGGCATTTCCTTGATCTTTTGAGTGTTGCATCTTCATCAAAGGTTACATCTCTGCTAATCTCAATATGATGGTAACTTGTTATGTGAATTTTGAAGGCCTTAGAGACCTCACAGTATCCAACAAATATTCCCTTCTTGCCCAAAGGATCCAACTTAGTTCTCTTTTCTTTTGGAATGTGTACAAATACTGGACAACCAAATATTTTGAGATGGGTTACTTCTGGCTTCTTTCTGGTGAACATTTCTTAGGGAGTTTTGAATCCAAGTGCACTATGGGGTAATCTGTTTTGGACATATACTGTTGTTCTTGTTGCTTTTGCCCATAAGTGCATTGGAAGATCTTGATCGTGAATCATAGTCTTTATTGCTTCTATAATCGTTCTATTGTTTCTTTCTGCTACACCATTCTGTTGAGGATTATAGGGAGTGGTGAGCTCCCTCTTAATCCCGACATCTCTGCAAAAGCTTCCAAATTCATTTGAAGTGTACTCTCCTCCATTCTCTGACCTGAGTATCTTGATTTTCCTTTCGGAGAGGTTTTCTACCAAGGCTTTGAATTCCTTGAACTTTTCGAGTACTTCATCATTTTACTTCAAGAAATAAACCCAAGTCTTACGAGAGTAATCATCAATAAAGGATACATAGTATACTTACCTGCTTAGAGAGGTTGATGGTATTGGACCGCATACATCTGAGTGGACAAGTTCCAAGATTCCTTCTGCTTTACAGACGCTCTTTGGGAAAGGATTCTTTATGTTCTTTCCTTGTGCACATCTCTTGCATATACCTTCATGATCAACCTTTAATTCTGGTAAAACCTGTAACTACCTTTCTTACATATGGTAAGGCTTGTAGTTGATGCGAGATAGTCTAGTACATAGAGTACATCCTTCATTCTCAATCGAGTTCCTGAATCAAGTTTGTAGGTGGATTGTCCCATTCCTTTGATAGGGTACTGATAATCATCTCCAAGTGAAACTTTCTGGGGGAAGTCTTTTTCTATAAGGCTAGAGAGAATATCTTTCTGACCTGTCATGTGCTTAGATGCACCACTATCTATGAGATGCACCACTATCTATGAGCCAAGTATCCTCTACAGGTGTCACAAAACATAATCTTCAATCTCTTCTTTAGTTAACTTCTTGGGTGGCTCATCATCTTCAGCTACATGGGCATGATGTCTTTTGTTATTTCTCCTGTTGAATTCTTCCCTTCTGGCAGGACAATTCTTAGCAATGTGTCCCATCTTATCACAATGATAACATTGATAAGAGGAGAAATCTTTTTCCTTTCTTTGACCCTTATGATATTTCTGGAATCTCTTAGGAGAGTGAGATTCTTTATGAAAGTGGGTCTTCTTTTGAAAATGAGACTTTTTCTTTCTTCATTTAGTATGAGCGGTTAGGGCTTGATCTTCGTCTCTTAATAGGACGGCTTCTCGGTTGGCCATTCTTGCTTCTTCTTGAACACATTCTTCCCATAAACCGTCAAAATGGAGTTTCTTTTTTCTTGCACAAATAGTTTGGATGAAGGCATCCCAAGGTCTTGTGAGACCATTAACAGTTGTCATTATGAGGTCATCTTCATCTAAGTTGTCTCCAATTGCCTCTAATTGTTCCTTGAATTGAGAAACCCTAGAGAAGTAGTCTTGAACTGTTTCTCCTTTCTGCATCTTTGTATTCTTGAGTTGGGTTCTCAAATTCATCTTCCGGTTGATGTTCGTTCCTTCATACATTCTAGTTAGGGCATCAAACATATCTTTTGGAGTATTCTTAGAAGACACTTGAGGGATCAAGTGGTCTTTAATGGAATCTGCAATTATTCTTTTGGCCTTAATCATATCCTTCTTGTACTTCTCTTTGGTTGCTTCTTCTTTGGTTTCTGGTACATTTTCTTTTATGAATTTTGTAAGGTCATTCTCTTCAAGAATGAGTCAAATTCTGTACTTCTAGGCACGAAAGTTTTCCACACCTTCTAACTTGTCAACAAGCTTGGTGCTTGCAAACATCTTGACCTAGAGCTAAGAAAATGACCAGAAAATAAAAATGCTCAAAAACTGAAACTGAGCTTACCAAGGGATGTGCTAGGCTAAGGCGAGTTTTCCGGAGTTGACTGTTTCAGAAAATTCCAAGTTTTACCCCTTGAAACTTGAACTACGCAATTCTCCACTGGTACTTCTGGTATTGGTTTTGGTTTTCTGTTTTTTTGGTTTTCTGGTACCAGTCAAAACTAGGGTTTGACTTTCCGGAGAATCTGGCCACTGGAAAAGCTTGCTCAAGCTTCCAAAAGATGCGCTAGGGCAGGGCGCACTTGCCAAGACAGTTTTTTTTGGTCAAACTTCCTTAATATAGATAGCCAATACAATGCCAAGAGATCTTTATGCTAAAACAGAAAGTTCTCTCCAAGATATGCGCCACTCTCTCTCTCCTTTGCCGGTAACAGATCAGAACTTGTCTCTCAAACTGAGCAAGTGAGTTGTAATCAAATGAGGCGCTAGCCTCCTTTATTTATACAAGTTCTGGCACATGTGAAGTGTCTCTTCACTGGCAAGGCCGACTTCTCAATCTGGGTGGGTAAACCCACCTTTATTATATTTCTGGGTCTCTTAATTAACTGTTGGGGATGACTTCTTATTATGCCTATTACAATTGTCTTTTGACCAATCCGCAAAAGGGGATTTGGTCCTATTACAATATCCGACATGATCAATCCACAATGGGGATTGATCCTATGAATAAAATATCAATAATAATAAGAATACTCTTTGCAGTTACATCATTTCAACACAAAACACCAAAGATAAACTAAGACTGAGCATGCGTCTCTCTTCTCCTTTCTCTTGCAACTGCAACTGCCTTCAAGATATGCGCACTAGATGAGTGAGTGTGAGTGTGTATACGTGAGGCACCATCCTCACAAACAAATACTAGTTGAGGAGGCGTTGGGGTTATGTATCTTCACTTAGTAGGGCCGACTTCTTCTATGAGTGGTTAAAACCACTTTATAAACACTAGGGTCCAACTTTACAAATACCACCATATAAATATGGTTTGACCAATCCACAAAAGGGGATCTGATCTTATACAAGACCAGACATGATCAATCCACAAAAGGGGATTTGATCTATAAGATAATAACTTAAATATAATTAGAATATTCTTCGAAGTTACAATATTTCAACAGGCTTCTCGGTTGGCCACTCTTGCTTCTTCTTGAACACATTCTTCCCATAAACAGTCAAATTGGAGTTTCTCTTTTCTTGCACAAATAGTTTGGATGAAGGCATCCCAAGGTCTTGTGAGACCATTAAGAGTTGTCATTATGGATGGGATCCCTTTGTTGAAATATTGTAACTGCGAAGTTTATTCTACTTATTATTGAGTTATTATTAAATAGATCAATCCCCTTTTGTCGATTGATCATGTTGGGCTTTATGACCAAATACCCTTTTGTGGATTGGTCAAACCCTAATTAAATGATGCTAATTGAGAAGTCGTCCCCTAGGGCTAATTAAAGTAGTTTTAGCCACTAATTGAAGAATTCAACCTAGCTTGGTGAAGAGATACGACTCCAACGCCTACCAACTAGTATAAATAAGAGAGGATGATGCCTCATTCTTACACTCACTCAAGTCACTCATCTAGTGCGATAGTTTGAAGGAAGCTGCAGTTGCAGGAAGAAGAAGAAGAGAGAGAGGCGCATTGCTCAATGTTGGATATTCTCTAGTGTTTGGTTTATTATCTTGGCATTGTATTGGCAATCTATATTAAGGAAGTTTTTGCCGGATCTTCTCCCCCATGAAGGTTTCCCGGGATAAATATTGTGTACCTTGTGATTGTGTTTCTTTCAGTGATCCTGCTTATGCTGTTATTATCTAGTAAATTGAAAAGAACTTAATAGCAGCTCTAAATTTAACATGGTATTAGAGCTTGACTGAATAGAGCACCTTTCACTAGGTAACCAAAAACGTTGCTATTGACGTACAAGAAAATTAGGGCTTTTTATTGAAAGAGAATTTCAGCCTAAAAACTATCTAGGGAAGTGCATCCTAGCCTAGCAAACTCATTGGCACCTTGTGTTCACCTTTTCAGTGGCCAGAGCCTCCAAAAAGTGAAACCCTAGTTTATGGTTGGTAACAGAAAACCAAGAAACCAAAACCAACACCAGAAGTACCAGTCCATAATGGCGCAACTCAAGTTGTAAGGGGTAAAACTTGAAATTTTTTAAATCAGACTGCTCCAGCCTACTCACCTCAGCCCAACGCATCTAGTCCCTGGATCAGAATTGCAAAATTTGAAAGTTGAAAAATTATGGTTTCCTCATAAAACCCCAAGTTGATGTTGCAGGTGCAGTACCAGTTGCAGTTACAGTTGCAGTAACATTTGCAATTGCAGTTCTAGTATCAGTTGCAATTGCCACGCCAGTTCCTTCATGTCAGTGGCAACACCAGTTGCAGTGCCAGCACTAGTTGCAGTACTAGTTGCAGTGAAATCTTTTGGGAAGTGTTGGAACTGTTGTGTTATTGTCCTAGTGCACCTTACCCTAGCAAGATAATGTCGGAGGTATGTACTTACATGTCTTTAAAATGCATTATTATTCTAAAGGGTACTTGCAGGAGAAGGGATCTTTTGTCTTAGATCCAGAAGGATCTCAGATCCAGCACATTCAGAGGAATAATGCACCTCAAGTTTGATCATTTTATATGAATCTATTCATGACATTATCTTGACATCTGGGTTGTATGATGAAGTTATGAACATCATACTAACCCTTGGTCAAATTAAAGACAAGGTATTCGATTGAGATTAGAGTTTATTCTCTAACTTAGTCTTCTGTTAAGATAGAATATTGTCTTAGTACAGAGGACAAGTTGAAGAAAGCACTTCTCATCTTGAGTGAAGGAGACTTGAAAGTGTAGATTTTTTGAGGTCCTATGAGGCTGCCACCTAAGGTCTGTCCTTGACCTTAGTATAGCTCTAAGTTTCAACTGTATGGCTGTCACCTTTTTGTTGTTTTATGACAGCAAATAGTCATCCCACTTTCTGCTCAATGTTTTGAAGGTTAAGTGCTCTTTTAAGGTGCCCTTGCAAGTGTTTTCTTATCTCAATGTTAGCACATGCAATATAACCTAAAACACATAACACTACATATAGATCTTTAACTTTAAAATGTTGATATACACTTCTAAACATGCATAAATTTCACACAAGTATTTTTGATCAACATGACCCTGGATAAAACCCCCTAGGGGAAAACCAATTTGGGATATATGTCTATATAATGATGATCAAAGCAAGAGAAACAACAAGTAATACAATACAATGGAACCTGTATACATAGCAAGCTCCTCACAAGCCCTGCCACAAGAGCCAGAGAGAGATGTGCCCAAACTCAGGTGCGCCCTCTCCCTTTGTTGCTCTCTGCACTGAAGTGAAGTGCTCTAGCTTCTTTGTGACCCAATGAAGAAATCCCTCCACAGGAATGTGCTCTCTTGTGTTGCCTCTCCACTGAAACTGTCAGAAATGACTTCCTCCAAGAAGATCTCCTAGTATGTAATTGTGAACCCACTCCACTGGTGCACCCTCCTCCTAGCAGATATGATCACCATCAAATAACAGAGCCAGAAACTGGATGCCTCTCTCCACAGAAGCATGCACCCTAGCTCTCCTCTCCCTATGCAACAGAACTCATCTCAAGGCTCCAATTCCTCCTCTCCTGGTGAGCAAATGAAGGAATTAAATGCGCCCACCTCCTAGTAGATGTGCCCCTCCTCCATATAGCAAGCTCCCTCCAAGAAATGAAGGCTAAGACTCCATGGATATGCTCTCCATGCAAGCTCAAAGGAACAAGAGCTTCCTCCTCAAGCGCTCAAGGGTTTCTCTCAAACCCTCATCAAGTGCGCCCTCTCCCTCCTTGAGAAATGCGCCCTCTCCTCTTCTCCAAAACTCACAAGTGAAGAATGAATCTCAAAAGTACACTATAACCTCCTTTAGCCTCCTTTGGCCAAGCCCTAAAAGATCAATGGCCTAGATCCAATCTAGCCAAGTCTAATCAATGGGTGAGATCTCATCCAAAAATCTCACTAAGGAAACCCACTTTCCTTAGTTTCTGTATTTCTATTAATTCACCCACATTGTGAATTAATTGTCACTTTATGACTTAAGTGGCATATTTCACTTTTGACTTAAATCTCCTAAGTCAAAGTGAAATTAGAATCATAAAGTAAAGTATAAGGGTAATAGTCTTCCCCCTTTGTGCTTAGAGATTCATAAACACATGGGGACCACTTTCCAAGGTACCCAAATCTCAACAGAAAGAAAAGCAACACACTCATTCTTGAGGACAAGACTCTAGGTTCTAGGTTTGATTGATTAAGTTGATAAGATTCAAAGTTGCACATGACAAGTTGATAACTACCTCATTACAAGTAAACACCATAGTTGAGGTAGTAGTCTTTGAAAAGTATTATACTTGGTAGCATGTGAGCACATTGACATAAATGCTTATTGTAATCATTTACCAGATACAACTAACATCTCCTCCAAGAGAAACCTCTTGTGTTGGTTCCAGGTTACCATGCAGGAACATTTGATCACAACACTAGAAGAGTGTTGATCTCATTTCGTATTGTATTTCTTACTCTTGATCTTTGTTTCAGGGAGGTCACAAGTAATAGCTCTAAAGGAGCTACTTTGATAATTGTTCTCACCGTTGTTTTATCAAGGGTATTATTCTTGTTTGTTGTTGATCTTATTTCGGGCAGGTCACCAGTGATGAACCTGATGAAGCTATAGTACGGGTTGCAGAAGGCAACAAATTAGATGAGACATGAAGCAGACTATGTACATGACCATATACATTCACGTACCAAAGAAGATGAACAAGAAGCTATCTTTTGAGATCCAAAGTATCTCATATGGAAATTGATTGTGAGCAGAAGGGTACAAAGATGACAGAACATTAGGACAAGAACTCACAAGTAGACTTGTTCAAAGGATAATGAAGCCACCTTGACAGGAAGTTGAACTTCTTTGAAGTCCGACTCAGCTTTTCATATTAAGACTTGGTATTCAACACCAAGTATATCATGTAAACGATGATGAAGTCCTTGTACACTTAGAAGAAATCAAGATTCAAAGTAAGCCCGATCTCAGAAAGCATCATATGACGAGACATCTTTCAGGACTAGGAGATAGATGCCATAAGAAGACTAGAACGTAGCTTCAAAGATTTCTAGGAGATATGAAATCTCCTCGAAAGATTCCCTTGTTTCAGTGACAGAGAAGAAATCCAGTCAAAAAGACTAGGATATGGATTTTTCCGTGAGCCTAGAAGGGACGTCAGTGTTGACTTCCAATATTGATCTAACAGATCAAGCATGTTGCAGATGTACAAACACTAAATTGTGTCCAGAGGATTCTCCCAGTAAGAGGGAGAAGACTATGATGAGACACTTACTCCAGTAATTGAAAAAACAGTTCCAGTATTCATAAAGACAACCAGAACAACCATGAATCATATACAGTATGAGATGCAGGGGGAGCAATCCCCATATTTAAAATTCAGTGGCAGTTGGTGCAGTACATTAGTCGGGCCATGGAAACATGACTACAATAGCAGATAGAGTTACCTCCATGAAAGGAGAAGAGCTATCTTCAGTATCACTTATTGAGCCACTCTCAGTTTAAGATGAAGTTGTTGTCGTGATGAAGTAGAGGAGTTACTCTCAGATTTTAGAAGTCACAGTGAGAATGGAGTAGTCATTCTCAACTTCAGAGCAATTGCAAGTGCAAAATCCCAGCTCCAGAGGAACAGTTGCAGAGAGAGTAGAGGACATACTCTCAGGTAGTCAGACAGATAGTGCTTTGCAGAAATCACATAGAGCTAGCACATGATTGTGCATATTAAGTTGGATTTGAAGCAAGTGTACCAAGATGGTACAATATAATGTGAAAATTTGGTTTGAAGTTGAAGATAGAAAGACTCAGGTCTGCAGGTTGAAGAAGGCCCTATACAAGTTGAAGCAAGCTCCTAGAGCTTGATATGGCAAAATTGGTAGTTTCCTGATGAACTTGGGCTTTACCAAGAGTAAAGTTGATTCTAACATTTACCTCAAGGTTACGAATGATGAGCCAGTGATGTTTCCACTATATGTAGATGATGTATTCTTGACAGATGAAGAAAAGCTCATCACTGATTGTAAAAAGAAGCTCGTTGCATAATTTAAGATGAAAGACCTAGGCCTAATGCATTATTTCTTAGGTCTTGAGGTTTGGTAGAGCCCAGAGAAGATTTTCCTTAATCAAGGGAAGTATGCAGTTGAAATACTGAAGAGGTTTGATATGTTGGAGTGTAAATCCATGAACACACCCATGGAAACAAACTTGAAACTCCTGGTTGATACTACGTCAGAATTGGTTGATGCTACGCTGTACAGAAACATCATTGAATCGTTGATGTATCTAACGAATACCAGGCCAGATATATGTTTTGTTGTGAACACCATGGGAGCCCAGACGTGGTCACCCTATTGTTGCAAAACATGTGATGAGATACCTTAAGGGTACATTGGACTTTCGTCCTCGATTATAATGGAGATCATGACTTCAGACTAATTGGTTATACTGATTCAAAATTGGGCATGAAGTGTTTCTGACAGAAAGATCACTTCAGGTTGTTGTTTCAGTCTGGGCTCATCCATGACTTCATGACAGAGTGGGAAGCAATCCAGTATTGCTCTCAGCACGACAGAAGTGGAATACATTGTTGCATGTTCCGCCAGTTGTGAAGCCATATGGCTTCGAGAGTTGTTGACAGATCTATTTGATCTGGAGATGGAAGCAACCATGATTCTATGTGATAACCAGAGTTGCATAAAGATGACGGAGAACCTTGTGTTCCATGACAAGTCGAAGCACATAGAAATCCGGTATCACTACATTCGTGATATGGTGCGGAGGGGAGCTGTTAAACTCCAATATGTTGGCAGAGATGAGCAAGTTGCAGATCTGTGGACCAAGCCTTTGTCTCGTGTAAAGTTTAAATACTTTCGAGACAAGCTTGGTATAGTCCATGTTATCCCTATTTTCTAGGGATAACTAGGAGATCATGTCTCGAGGCCCATAGGTCCTAGACATGGAGTACTGAGAGCAGGATTGACCTGAGCATGGCCCTGGAGGGCCCATCTTTCTTCTTCTTCGCCAGACTTGTCCTGTTAGCAGCAACAGCTTCCATCACCATCGACTTGGACTTGCATCAGAAAAGACTCTTGCTTCATGAGGTAATTGGTCCAGGTATCATGGTATGTGTCATGTTTGATCATTATAACTTTCTTATATATGCATCAGGTTCCTTACATTTCTGATAACTGCTTGGATCTTACACTAACCCACTTGACCATTGTTGGGGGGATTAATGGGATGCCCTAGCAAGCTGATATCCATGGGTTTTGGTTAGCCACCCGGGGGGATTTGCAGAGCCATCGTCCACTCCCACCATACTATCACTTTACATCTTATCTCCCATACATCCATCCCATTCCCCTAGTCCGGGCATTAGGATGACCTATTTGAGGGGTTACACTTCGTCCTGTGGGAAGAATGGGCTAAAGGCCCAGGGGGTAAAAGCAGTCGGTAAAAGATAAAAGCCATAGGAAATAAAACCTAGAGATGCTTCGCCCAAGGATCCCCGAGAAGACAATAAAAGGCCTCTCGATAAGAAACAAAAGGGACCGAAAGAAAACTAATAAAACAAGACCTAACCAAGAGAATGGGAGGTCTCATCACGAACCGGCCCATTATGTTCATAGGTATCTAGCAGTATGACATTGCCATTATCTGGTCACCACGCCAGGGCAATGACCTTTGGTTGCATGGCCAAGGGAAAGGGGGTCTCATCACGAGCTAGCCTTATCATTTCTGTGAAAATACCAGTGG
>ML836260.1:60976-79907 GCA_009831015.1 Picea engelmannii
TAGCATTTAATAATTGCTCATGTACTAAGAGATAGTCATTGGTTTATGAAGTACTAACCCATTGCAAGCATATACTCTAGTTGTCTCTGTTTTGTCTCGCAAACAGGTGCTTCAGCAGTGGTTCTTGTGACTATCTTGGGCATAAATCTGTGGAGGGGTTTCTCTTGACTTGGCCTTATCTTTATCCTTTTCCCTTCTTTTATCCAGATTGACTTTAGGGACGTCTCCCTTGGACTTGCCCTCCTAAATAGAAAGAGCCCCCCATCGAGGTGACAGTGGGTGGGGAAGCTCCTGTTACGCCGGTTTCAAAGCCCTTGGCCCTTTCCCACAAACCGTGCGATAACAGTGCCTACACACACTAAGACAACAAACTATTAATAGTAGGATGGCTTTGCTTATCCTTTGTTGATGTAATCAAAAACCCAAAAAATAAGACAACTAATCTAGAAATGAATTTTTTTAGCATTTTTCATATATATAATGAAAAGAAAGCATGTAAATCAAAAATACAAGTATAGCAAAATAAAAAATAAAAAATGGAAATGCAACTATACTAACATGAACAATAAATATGTAATATGCAGGAAATCAAATGACCTACCTACTTACCTGGGGCCCAAGCCCTGAAGAAGTCAAGTTCCTTGAACGTAGGGTCGGAGAAGAGACCCATCAACTGGTAATGGTATCTTTCTCACATCCAAAACTGTCAGGTAGCACGTTTTCCAAGGAAGGAGGGCACAAATCCCAAGAAAAAAATTTTGAGTTTTCGATCGAATTATTTTTCTTCTGTGGGAGGTCGTACGGATTTTCGTGCCAAATCTGTATGGTTGTACGTACTGTACAAATCCGTACAGACATACGGATTTGGCACGAAAATCGAGGCAGTTTTGGGCGCGGATTTCAGATTTATGTTCGTTATTTCTGGGTCGTACAGAACAATACGTACAGCTGACTGTTGGCACGGAAAACAAGGTACGGAGGAGGCCGTACAGCAGTACGGATTTGGCACATTTTTCGAGACAAAATTTGTGGGACTGTTTTGGTGCTGTGAGGTATTTCCCTTGGCTGGAAATGTGATATTTTGTTGTTGTTTTGTACTCTTTCCTAAAGCTGAATAATATATATCTCTCTCTCGTTGGGTTTCCCCACATTGGGGTTTTCCCTGGCTTTTGCCTAAATTTCTGAAGTGTTATGGGTTGTTGTCCACTATGTTATTTTCATTGTTATTTTTCTTAGCAATGTGTATTTATGCTTATGGTCATTTCTAAATGTGAGTTTAAGGCATTTATGAAATTTATGAAGACAGTTATCTCTAGGTTGCTAAGTGTATGAAAGAAATTTCATTTGTTGATTTTTGTCATTAAAAAATCTACATGGTATCAGAGCTTTGTCGCTGACAGTGGGCAGTGTGATTTTTGGGCCAAAGGGTGTGATTGTTTTCCTTGAGTTGTGACAGGGAATATGGTTGCAAGCATTAGATATGAGAATCGGTTGGATGGCATTTCCAACTATTTGCAGTGGAAGGTCTGATTGTCAGTCGTTCTCAAGGAGAACAAAATTTATAACTATGTCAACTTTGTTGTGATAGCTCCTGCAATAGATTTTGTTGCTTTGGACTTGCATGAGATCAAGGAAGCCAAGGCTCAGAGGATTATTTTGGATGGGGTGAAGGATCACCTTATCCCACACTTCGCTGAGAAAAAGACTGCCAAGGAGATGTGGGATGAACTTAAAAACTTGTTCGAGGCGAAGAACAAGAACCGGAAGATGGCCTTGAAGGCTAAGATACATTATACTAAGATGGGTAAGGAGGAGACTATCTCTTCTTATCATACTAAGATGGGTAAGGAGGAGACTATCTCTTCTTATCTTACCTGGGTGGCTCAAGTAAAAGATGACTTGGCAGCTGTTGGAGAGGTCATTACGAATTCCGAGTTGGTGAGGATAGCCTTAAATGGCTTCACCAAAGAATGGGAAGTCTTCGTGAAGTGTGTGGTGGGACCTGAGCATCTACCAGATTGGAGCAAACTGTGGCATGATTTCACTCAGGAGGAGATCTGAGAAAGATCTTAGAGCAATGAACAAAAGACAGACGGAGTTAATGAAAATGTTGCTCTTGTTGCAAAGAACAAGAAGAAAGGAAGTTTTAGAAGGGACATGAATAAAGTCAGATGCTATTGTTGTAACCAGTTGGGGCACCTTGCCTCTCGTTGTCCTGAGAGGAAGAAGAAGACGAAGTCAGAGGGGCCTGAGACATCTACTACAGCAGCCATGGAGGACTTTGCTTCAAAGTACGAAAAGGAATTTTCTTTGGTGACCCTAGTTTCCAATGTCAGCAGCGGAGGATTTGGAGGTGATATCAGAGGGATTGTGGACAGTGGAGCCTCTAGCCACATGACGGGAATCTGGCAAGTATTCCTAGATTTCACAAAGATTGGTCCTGGCCGACAGGTGGTAAATGAAGGTGGTATGGCAAGAGCCGTATGTGGAGTTGGGAATGTTAGATTCCGACTCGAGTTTCGGGGACTCTTGGATCTTGATGGAGTTCTCTTTGTTCCAGGGAAGAGGGTTAACTTGCTCTCAGTCTCAGCCTTGGAGGATGTAGGATATTGTGTATTGTTCAAGAGGGGACATGTCTTTATCTACAGGCAGGGAGTGGACCCGGTAGAGTTGCAGTTGATCGGTAACCGGGTGGACATGCTGTATATGTTGAGAGGACAACCTTCGATGTATGATTCAACATCGGATGAGGAGCGTGAGGAGGCTTCTGAGACTGTGGTGGCGCCAAGGATTCAATCTTGCATTCCGAGAGAAGAAAGCAAGTCTCTTCTGAGCACTAGCAGGAGGCTCAGCTAGGTTGATCGAACCAATGCTCAAGATGAAGTGAGCTCAAGGTTCCAGGATGTTGCCAGGAGAAGATCTTCTAGTTCGAGTTATGTGCAGGTGTTGAGGATGGCTCCAGGTTCAAAGGGAGCTCCTACAAAGCACAGTGTGATGGGACCAGATGACGGAGATGATAGCGAGTACATCCCTCGCTAAGAGGGAGTGTTAGCTTTTTAGCTCTGGAGGTACTCCGCATGTTTTGTCTTGTATGCGGATGTTACCTTAATGTTTACACTGCCAGGCACTTAACTTTGTAATAGGTTTTTATGAAGTTGTTTTAAGTGGATCTTTTATTAAAGTGACTTTTTAATAAAGTGTACCTTCTAATTTTAAAGTGACTTTATTTTCATAAAGCACTTATATAATAAAGTGAAAATCACTTTAATTTAAATGAGACATTTTGGAGTGAATGAATCATGACCCTTGATCTTGAAAAAGGCAAGATCTAATCTTGGCCTTTGGATTTAGGGTTGGGGAAGGTGAAAAGACACTTTGGAGGAAAAATGTCATTTTCAGATTATAAAAGAATCCATTGGGTAGATTGCAAGACATGTTGATAAGATATCGAGAGGACATTGAGAGAGATTTTCTAAGTATGCTTGAGAGAGGAAAGTGAGCAGCAAAGAGGGCACATTTTCCAAGGAAGGAGGGCACAAATCCCAAGAAAAAATTTCTGTGAGTTTTGGGCTGATTTATTTTTCTGTTGTGGGAGATTGTACTGTACGAATCCATACAACCTGTATAATTCTGTACAGTGCGTATAGCCATACGGATTTGGCACGGAAATCGAGATAGTTTTGGGTGCAGTTTTTGAGGCGGATTTCAGATTTTTGTTCGTTGTTTCTGGGTTGTACATAACAATCCGTACAACTGACTATTGGCACAGAAAATGAGGTACGGGGGAGGCTATACAACAGTACAGATTTGGCACATTTTTCGAGGCAGAATTTTTGGGATTGTTTTGGTGTTGTGAGGTATTTCCCTTGGCTGGAAATGCGATATTTTGTTGTTGCTTTGTACTTTCTTGAAGTTGAATAATATCTCTCTCTCTCTCTCTCTCTCTCTCTCTCTCTCTCTCGTTGGGTTTCCCCACACTGGGGTTTTCCCTGGATTTTGCCTAAATTTCTGAAGTGTTATGCGTTGTTGTCCACTGTGTTATTTCGCTCCTATTTTGCTTAGCAATGTGTATTTCTACTTATGGTAATTTATGAATGTGGGTTTAAGGCATTTATGAAATTTATGAAGACAGTTATCTCTAGGTTGCTAAGTGTATCACAGAAATTTCATTTGTTGATTTTTGTCATTAAAAAATCTACATCCAGAACCCTATCTTACACAGGTTATATATCCAAAAGTATACAGCCTCAGGAGCTGAAATTTGAACCCAACGTACCTTGATCCGTCCACCAAATATCCTCCAAGGGTTTCCTTCTGAAACATCGTAGAAAAAAAATTATAGCGAAAATTCCAAGGTGTCTCAGATGTAGCAGCGAAACCACAAGACCTTGAGCTCTGATACCAAATGTTAAGAACCAAATACCAAGATAGCATAGAAAAACCTCAGAATAAGTACTCAACGCCTTGAAAAAGAGAGAATTTTAGATAATAAGCCTCTTCGAGGGGGCAACCTCCTTATACACCACATAGATTTCCAAATACAAGATGATTCCAAATGAAAAGGTCTCCTTGGTATATATAGGAGACTAGGAGGTAAAATTACAACTAATGGGCCCAAGCCGACATAAATAAAATAACATTACTAATGTAATATGCCCTAATTAATGGGTAATGTGCCACTATTTAGGGCTTAACAGAAAGTCTCCAAGAGCAATAGACCAACTTTTTAATCGAAGCATTCCCCAAGCATTTGGAACGTCAATCAATACTATGTTCATAAGGATGTTGATATGAGGAAAATCAATCAGGTAAACTTCAACATTCTCGCATACCCCGTAAACTTTTACCCTCTTGGAATCAATACCGCAAACATTCCCATATGGTACATAACATTTGTCGAAGCCCCGCAGTCAAGCATACAATTGTTCAAGCGAAGACCATTCATACTCAAAGAAAGATAGAAAGGAGGGTTACTCTACTTTTGTTAGTCAAGATACATGGTGTTCAACATGATTGGAGGGTCTTCCTCCTTAGCTGGTATGCTCAATAACTTCAAGATTTCTCTTCTCACAGAAGGAATTTTGCACATCTCTGTCACAGGGACCGTCATATTCAACTTCCCAAACATAGTTGCCACATCTATGTCCTATTGTATCTCATCTTCTATCGGAGTTGGCTCAAGGGGAAACTCATGTACCGGAGTTGGAGGAGGTGGGACCACCTTCTCTGTCGATGGAGAAGAGATCTTCGCTTCTGGTTGAGGTTGTGATGGAAGAACTGAGGTCTTGTTTCTTCTTGCATATGTCAAAATTTCCCTTTTTCTTAATTCCTTTCTCTGATAATATTTCAATTGATTCAACACTCTGAGTCGTCCTTCTATTGCCCCTTTCCTCATGGCTTCCTCAAGTCGTTCTTGTGTGACCTCTTCGTCCTGGAAGTTACATATCATATCCATGAAGTTCATACTAGCAGGGGAGTCTTCATCACGTTGGGGGCATTGAGCCTCCTAGTGGGGCTCTTGACAAGGAGAACACCATGGTGTTTCTTCTGCACTGATCATTCCAACCGGATTCAATGTGTTTGGAGCCTTTACTTCTTGTTGAGGCTTCGCCTTCCAACCTATGGCATCTCTTTGTTGTCTGACAAACTGGGCTTTGGGGGCAAATTGATTTTTCTTTATGGTGGTCAAGCGACCCATGATCTGATTCTGCACCTAAACAAACTAAGTACTCATCTGGTCTATCTTCCGAGTCAAGAGAGCAATTGGATTTGGCGCATTGCCAGTAGAATCTTTGGTCTTTGTCTCTGTCTTAGTGCAAGGATATTGGTAAGGCTCTTCTTTTGAGTCAAGAAGATTTTCTTCTATTTCTCCATTGTACTCTTTGGCTTGTGCCAAAGTGGTGGACTTCTTGTCCTTCAGGATGTTGGAATTGCCCATCAAGAGCATTCATGTATAGAAGGCGAATAGTTGCATTTGTAGGACGTAATTCTGTCGAGATCTAGCTGTACAATCTGTCGAATTTGTTGTTGAATTCATTCAATGTTTCATTCTCCTTCTTTATCTGATTGAACTGAGCTACAAGTATCCCATTGTCCTTCTTTACTGTACATCTGTCCTAGAATATTTTAGCGAAATTCGCATAAGAAGTGATGTGGTTATCCGGAAGACCTCTGAACCATCTGAGAGCGTCCTCGGTCAGTCATGAAGCTAATAACTTCATGGCTACATCTTCATGTTCAACTTCTGCATTTTCCATGTCTCGGCCCATGGCATAGAGATGATCTTCAATGGTAATGAAATTGTTTCCTAGAAACTTTGGCAACCACTTGTGAGACTCCTTTGGCATGGCATTAGGGTGTCCGACAATGGCAGTCATGTTCAAGGGTTTGTAGAGGTCTTTTGCCCAAGGGCCTACCATTGGAGCAAGGGGAAGGGTACCTTGGAAAAGGATTTTGACAACGGGAGGTTTGAGGGGAGGCTTTCTTTGGTAAACCTTAGGCAGCTTGAATCTCCTCGTGGGAAAAGTCTGTTGGAAAGGGGGATTCTGGGAAGGTGAAGTCACCAGATGAGCTTCAAGATGAGCTAATCAAGGGTGGAAAGAGAACGTCCTTCAAGTAGAGTCGCCAAGCAAGCTTGGGGTAAAGACTTTGGAAGGGAAGCTTACCAAAGTGTCGTTGGGGCACAAAAGAAGATTCAAAATCCTCCCTGGCAATGACACCAAAATGTTATTGCATGGATTGTAAGTTGGGAAAATCTCGACCCAATCCACAAAGGTGGGACAACTTTGGGAGTGTCTACCCATTGTCACCTTAGATAAACCCTCCCCTAGCTTTAATGCATTGAAATAATGTAACTGCAAAGTGTATTCTTATTATTATTGATATACTATTCATAGGATCAATCCCCATTGTAAACTGATCATGTCGGTTATTGTAATAGGACCAAATCCCCTTTTGCGGATTGGTCAAAAGACAATTATAATAGGCAGAATAAGAAGTCGGCCCCAGCAGATATTAAAGAGGCCCAGAAATGTAATTAAGGTGGTTGTAACCACCCAGTGGGAGAAGTTGGCCTTGCCAGTGAAGAGACACTTCACACGTGCCAGTCTAATATAAATAAGGAGGCTAGCGCCTCACTTAGACATACAACACACTTGCTCATTGAGAGACAAGTTCGGATCTGCTGCTGGAGAAGAAGGAGAGGGAGAGTGGCGCATATCTAGGAGAGGACTTTCTGTATTTGTTTAAGAGATCTCTTGGCATTGTATTGGCTATCTATATTAAGGAAGTTTTGTTGGGTTTTCTTCCCCTAGAGGGCTTCCCAGGATAAATGTTGTGTCTCTTGTGATTGTGTATTTCTCAGTGATCTTGGACTATGCTATTGTTATCTAATGAAATGCAAACATCTATAATAATGGCTTAAACAATAACATGGTATTAGAGCCAAGCTGAAGGAAGCATCTTTCACAAGTGAAAAACGTCACTGTTACCGTACATGAAAATTGGGGTTTTTTTATGGTGAAGCTTTTCAGCACCAAAACCATCTAGAAAAGTGCCCCCTCCCCTAAGGATCAGTTTGGCACTCTCAGCGCACCTTTTCAGTGGTTGGATCTCCCGGAAAGTGAAACACTAGTTTCACAAAGTACCAGAAGTACCAGAAAACCAGTGTACCAGAAGTACCAGAAGTACCAGAGTACCAGAGGTACCAGAAGCACCAGTCCCAAAAACCGCAGATCAAATTTGGAGGAGCAAAAGTTGGATTTTCTCAGATCCAAACACACCAGGCTACTCGCCTCAGCCAAGCGCACCTCCTGGTAAGTTCAGATTTTGATTTTGAGCACTTTCAATTTTCGGTCATTTTCCTAGCTCCAGGTAAAGATGTTTGCAAGCATCAAGCTTGTTGACAAGTTAGAAGGTGTGGAAAAATTTCGTGCCTAGAAGTATAGGATTGGCCTCATTCTTGAAGAGAATGACCTAGCAAGATTCATCAAAGAAGAAGTACCAGAACCCGCCGATGCTGCAGAAAAGGCAAAGCATCAAAAGGACACAATAAGGGCCAAAAGAATCATTGCAGATTCAATCAAAGACCACCTGATTCCTTATGTATCATCTAAGAAGACAACGAAAGAAATGTTTGATGCCTTGACCAGACTATATGAAGGAAAGAACATAAACCGGAAGATGAATCTTAGAACTCAACTGAAGAACACCAGAATGCAAAAAGGAGAAATGATTCATGAATACTTCTCCCAAATCTCAGAATTCAAAGAACAGCTAGAAGCTATAGGAGATACCATAGACGAAGACGAACTCATAATGACGGCCCTAAATGGTCTCACAAGACCTTGGGATGCCTTCATCCAAACAATATGTGCCAGAATGGAGAAACTAAAGTTTGATAGTCTATGGGAAGAATGCATCCAAGAAGAAACAAGAGTAGATAATCGTGAAGCGTTACTAACTAGGGATGATGATCAAGCCCTAGCTACTCACACCAAAGGAGGAAGGAAGAAACCCTACTTCCAAAAGGAGACTAATAAAGAGCCTCAACAGTCAAACAAATTCAATCATAAGAATCTCATCCAAGGAGATTTCAGAAGAGAGGACAACGAAAGGAAAGAGACTACTCATCTGTACAATGCTATCATTGTGACAAGATGGGACACATTGCAAAGTTTTGTCCAGCCAGACGAGAAGAATACAAGAGAAAACATAAGAGGCTCCATGCCCATGTAGTCTAAGATGAAGAGCCACCCGCAAAGATGATAAGAGAGCAGATCAAAGACCATGTCTCGAATTCGACCCTCTCAGGATCTGTAACACCTGGAGAGGACACTTGGCTCATTGATAGTGGTGCATCCAAGCACATGATGGGACAAAGAAACATTCTCTCTTGTATCTCAGAAAAGAAGTTTTCTAAGAAAGTGACACTTGGTGATGATTACCAATATCCCATCAAGGGAGTGGGAGAATCAAACCATAAACTAAATTCAGGGAATTCACTAAAAATGAAGGACGTACTATATGTACCAGGCTTGAAGAAGAACCTACTCTCCATTTCAGCTTTAGAAAAGAAAGGCTTTAGAGTTGCCTTTATAGATGGAGAAGTTCTTATGTGGGCTAAAGGAGAAAACTTAAATGAAGCAATCATCATTGGAAATGAAGAAAATAAATTGTATAAACTAAAGGGTCACTCAGAGGCTGCCATGACCCAGGCCATTGAAAACTCATGTGAACTTTGGCATAGAAGGTTAACCCACATCAACTACAAGGCACTACCATATATATGCAAAGCGGTCACAGATTTACCAGAACTCAAAGGTGAACATAAAGGCATATGCAATGGATGTGCACAAGGGAAGAATATCAAGAACCCGTTTCTGAAGAGGGACAGCAAGACAGAAGGAGTCCTAGAACTCTTCCATTCAGATGTATGTGGCACAATGCTATCATCCTCCATTAGCAGGTATGTATATTATGTATCATTCATTGATGATTACTCTCGTAAAACCTAGATATATTTCTTGAAATCTAAAGATGAAGTGTTCAACAACTTCAAGGAATTCAAAGCCTTGATAAAGAACCTTTCTGAAAGAAAGATTAAGATACTCAGGTCAGATAATGGAGGAGAATATACCTCAAAAGTGTTTGTGAACTTCTGCAAAGATGTTGGGATCAAGAGGGAGCTCACTACTCCCTATAATCCCCAACAAAACAGTGTAGCTGAAATGAAGAACAGAACCATACTGAAAGCTGTGAAGACTATGATCCATGATCAAGATCTTCCTATGTGCTTATGGGCAGAAGCAGCAATGGCATTTGTTTATGTGCAGAACCAATTGTCCCATAGTGCACTTGGGCTCAAGACACCGGAAGAGATGTTCACCGAAAAGAAGCCAGAGGTAAGCCATCTCAAAATATTTGGCTGTCCAATGTTTATTCATATACCTAAAGAAAAGAGAAACAAGTTGGACCCTTCAAGAAAGACAGGAATATTTGTGGGATACTGTGAGGTCTCCAAGGCCTTCAGAATCTATATACCAGGTCAACATCACATTGAGATCAGCAGGGATGTGACCTTTGATGAAGATGTAGCGCTCAAGAAATCTAAACTATGCCAACTTGAAGAGGTATATGAAGAGGAACCCGTAATCTCCAATACTGCAATGCAGAAGGTTCCTGTCCTTGAAGATCACCCAATATCCCTTGTCCTCAAGGGTTGCAACTAATAGTAGATTCTTCTTGAGCCCTGGAACATATAATACTTCATCAACATGAAGTCTAGCCCCAGATTCCAATCTGAAGGAGATAGAGCCTACTCCCTCTATCTTGTAACATTTGTCATGCCTAAGCTCAACCTGCTCTGCAAAAGATTTTGTCTCAAAATTTGAGAGGATCTCCTTGTACCCTGTCATGTGCTTTGATGCACCACTGTCTACTAACCAAGTTTTCGGCCCCGTGAAAACTAAACTGGATCAGGCAGAAACCAAGTAATATTATTTTCTATTTTCTTTCTCATTAGAAGGACTTTTCTGATTTCTTTTTGATTCATCGTCCTCAGCAGTTGAGGCATGATGTTTCCCTTTCCTTGGATATTTCTTTCTAAACCAACAATCTTTAGCAAAATGACCCAACTTATTACAACTAAAGCATTTATACTTAGATGTATCAATATCCTTGCCTTTGAATGTACCTTTGGTATTTGGCTTCCTCTGAGAACCTTCCTGGAAAGTGCCTTTCTTCTTTCCCCTGAAACTTGATGCTAAAGTTGAGTGCTCTTCTTTCGTTGGCTCGCTCCTGGTAGCTGTGCGACTCTCCTCCTGGAGGCAATCATGCCATAACCTCTCAAACGTGGGTTGAATCTCTCTCCCACTTACACTGGATAAGAAGGTCTCCCATGAGGAAGGAAGAGCCTCAAAAATGGCCTGCACTAAATCATCATCGTCCACTGTCACTCCTGTGACCAAAAGTTGATCTCTGATCTGGGCTATCATGGAACAGAAAGATGCCATTGATTCACCTTTCTCCATCTTCAAATACTTAAGCTTGTGCTTAAGTGTCCTCTTTTGACTTGGAGCCGGTCTCTCATACAGATTTACCAAGGTATCCATACAGTCCTTTGCAGTCATTAACGAAGTCATTGCAGGCATTATACTGTCTTTGACTGAGTCAAAGATGATTCGCTTGGCCATTGCTTGACTCTTCCTGAAGGTCACTCTTCTTGCATTATTCGTGGGTTCCTCCATCACTGTGGTCACATACTGCTCAAGCTCATGCTCCTACAAGATATTTGTTATCCGCAGCTTCCACACATTGAAGTTGGCAGCTGCTTCGAGCCAATCCTCGGCCCTGACTAAAATGGAGGATGTCATGGACCTCACACTGGAAACTTAATCAAGCTAGCTTGGATCTGTGTGTACCTGTTGTTGCACTTCAACACGTTTAACACACCCTAAGCTCTGATACCATTGTTAAATTATGAGTTTGATTTCTTATGCGGATTAATTATTTTATTTTCTTCAACACTTTGATTCCAGCGTAATACACTTCAACAATACCAAATCATAATCGAATAGCAATAACTATGTAGATAAGTAAGCATGCACATCAACAACACATATACCCTGGGGAAACCCTATACAGGGAGAAAAACCCCAGCAAACGATATTCATTTATTGCATTAATAATGTAAGATCACTTACAAATATCCACCATGAATGTTCTACTCTTAAAGAGCTTTCCAAGATGACTCTGACCTGACAAACACCTAAAAGACCTTGCTGAAATACACCTCTGATATGTTGCCTCTATTGTTGATATACAACATTGATATACCGCTTTGGTATGCTGCCTCTTTATCATTGATATGTGCCTCTATTGCTCCACCCTTCACCTGCATATTAAAACTGTATGGAAGGGAGGGGTCGACCTCTACTTATATAAGTTGAAGAGGAGAAGAGGAGGAGCTCGAAATAGTAACTTGTTCGCATGCTTTAATCATAACTCAACTTCATACTTTAGTTCAAACTTAGAACTAGACTTGAGACTGGTATACTCTAGTTCAAAAATAGAACTAGACTTGAGACTTCAGTTACAACTCAGCATTACAGTTTAGTTCGAAAATAGAACTAGTCTTGAGACTGGTATACTTTAGTTCAAAAATAGAACTAGACCTGAGACTTCAGTCACAACTCAACATTACACTTTAGTTCAAAAATAGAACTAGAATTAAGAATTCAGTTGCAACGCAGCATTACACTTTACTTCGAAAATAGAACTAGACTTAAGACTTCAGTTACAACTCAACATTACACTTTAGTTCGAAAATAGAACTAGACTTAAGACTTCAGTTACAACTCAGCATTACACTTTAGTTCTAAAATAGAACTAGACTTGAGACTTCAGTTACAACTCGAGTCTTTACAAGGCAATTTGAAATTCTCTTCATGGTGGATAATGTTACACATGCCAACGCACTAGATCAATACATTTATATCATTTGCAATATTAGGAATATCTTTTGTTTCTAGCTCATAGGAATTTTATATTCAACCTAAATTTTGCTAGATGCCTTCACTTTTGCACATGGTTCACAAGGCTTGACTAGGCTCACAGAGGTTGTACGTTCCCCCTGAATTTTGCACTAGTCTGTCTATGCTCACAGAGGTTGTACGTTCCCCTTGACTTTTGCACTAGTCTGTCTATGCTCACAAAGGTTATGCGTTCCCCCTGACTTTTGCATTAGACTCACATAGCATCTCGTTCGTCCTAACTTTTGGTTTGACTCACAGAGGTTGTACGTTCCCCCTGACTTTTGTCAATACCTCACAAGACTGGTTGATTCTCCAAATCTCCCTAGCTAGCCTCAGGGTGGCCCACATGGCCTCTCATTGGAGAATGATTGTTGATGTTGCCAAATTTAACAAGGAGGTGAGGGGATGAAGTGTGGAAAGTGACAAGTATAGTCGGGAATGGCATGATGACTTATCAAGGGGGCCTCCCAATAGAAAACCAATCCCTAAGGATGACCAACTAGGGCACAATATCAACCACCAAGGTGAAACAGGGTAAGGAGCATAAGGTCCAAGCATGCATTACATAATCAAAAGCAGTCCTAAATGCAACAAGCTCAAATGCCTCAAATATTGAAATGACACTCACCATAATGCCTCGCTTGTAGCTCATGGAGAAAGACCCAATGTCCTCTGGAAGCAAGTTGGTGTGGTGGATACCCTCATGATGAACCCGGAACTTGTGGCGGTGAAGCGGGTCTCCATATGTGCAAGTGGACACTGTTGGTTAGGATGTCTCTCAGTACTCCATGTCTGCAATCTGAGGTCCTCGAGGCATCATCTCCTTAGTTATCCCGAAAATTGGGGATAACAGGGGGCTTTTGCACCAAGTGAGGACAGAGGAAGTAACAACGGGTACCTGGAAGGCCCTATTTATGACACTAATCATGAGGAAAATGAGATGAATTTGCAGCTTGATTTTCTCAATAGTTGTTGTTTTGAACCGTGAGTTATTTCGCAGTTAGGAAGAATATTTTTTTCTCATGATTATTAATTATCCTCAGATTGCATAGGGATTCCCCCCTAAGGATAATAAGCATTGTCTCAAACTTTAAAGATGTTGAAATAATGTAACTGCGAAGAGCATTCTTATTATTATTTTCTTATGGGATTAAATCCCCATTGTGGATTAATCATGTCATTATTATTATTGGATTAAATCCCCATTGAGGATTAATCATGTCATTATTATTATTATTGTTATTGGATTAATCCCCATTGAGGATTAATCATGTCGGTAATTGTATAAGGACCAAATCCCCTTTTGCGGATTGGTCATCGGACAATTACAAAGTGCAGAATAAGAAGTCGGCCCCAGCAATTATAATGGAAGGGCCAGAATTAATTAAAGGTGGGTTTACCCACCCAGTGTGAGAGGTCGGCCCTGCCAGATGGTGACTCTTCACACGTGCCAGATTGATATAAATAAGAGGCTAGCGCCTCACTTCTAACACACACTTCACTTGCTCATTCTCTTATGAGGCAAGCTGCAATTTCAAGTTGGAGAGAGGAGAAGAAGGGTGGCGCATCTCTTGAGGAGGATTTTTCTGTATTGGTTTGAGTTATCTCTTGAACATTGTATAAGTCATTTATGATAAGTAAGTTTTTGCTGGGTTTTCTTCCCCTAGAGGGTTTCTCAGGATAAATGATGTGTCTCTTGTGAATGTGTATTTCTCAGTGATCTTGTTCTTATTATGCTCTTATCTAATGAAATGCAAAGAATTATAATAATGGCATAATCATTAACAAAAGACATTGTGTGTGGTAACATTGGCACCTTTCCTGGTTACCTTTTGACCAAATGGTTTTGGGTGTTAACACCACAATTGGTTTGTCATCCTCAAAAGACGAATATAAGGCATCCTGTGCAGCAATATGTGAGTTAATTTGACCAAGAAGAATTCTTGTTGATTTAAAGCTTACCCAAAGTCAAGCTTCTATGTTGCTTTGTAACAACCAAATACCATTCAATGGGCAAAGAATCAAATTTTTCATGCAAGAACCAAGCTCATTGAGAATCATAATCACTACAATAGAGACTGTTGATTCAAAATAAAGAAATTCAGCATGTGTATTGAAAAACTGAAGATCATGTTTTTTTTTGTTAGCTAAATATCCCTAACTTGCGGGATTGGCATGTGGCTGAGATGCCACGACGCAAGGGCATCTAAGCCGTCAAAATCACTCGGGGATCGCACCCAGCCTGGACCGCACCAGCCCTTCACATGGCTAGATTTTAGGTGTCCCCAGAGGTTACGAACCAATGACTTCACTTATGGAGTGCCTTAACAACGCACTCCCTCACCGACTGCTCTACACCACGGGGACTAAATTGAAGATCATGTTACAAGTATCTTCACCAAAGAATTGTGTGAAGGCAAATTTTCGAAGCTTCAAAACATGTTAGGTTTTAAATAAATCATCAAATAAAAGCTTTGTATATGGGTTCCTAATCAGCTGTAAGATCCAAAGTGGCAGGAAAAGCCCACATTTTGTGTTTTTGAGTCAAATAGGAAATTGTCGTTATATAAAAGTGTTCCTTCTAGAATATAATTAATGTTATGATTGTTATCGCACAGTTTGTAGCTAGGATAAAGGGCTATAAGGTAGAAGGCCAAACTAGCGTAACAGGAACCAATCCCACCCAATGTCACCACAATGGGATGGTTCTTTCTCTTTAGGGAGGTTAGGCCCAGGGAAGATGTCCCCGGTGACCTGGGGTTTTGAAGAGGCAAAAGGCTAATAAGACCAAGATAAGGTTTTCCCCTTTCACAAGTCACCACCCAAACAAATAGTCCGGCCAAAGGCCAATTTAAGAAGTAAAACCCCCAAAGAAGTGTACCTGCCTGGAACAAAGCAACATCAAACTGATATGTGCAAGCTATTTCAATGGGTTAGTACTTCACAAGACTATCTAATAAATACATATAAGCAATTAACAATAAATGTTGGCGAAGTCAATGTTTATCAATATCAATGAAAAGTTATAACACTTCACCAATAAATACTGGAACAATCTAGTAACCAATCAACACCTTATTCAATTAATGCTTAAACCATCATTCAATTGCTCTTAAAACAAAATGTTGTTGCACTAAAGATAAAATAACCAATGATGACGTCAGCAACTAGGGTTAGTGAGTTAGTTAAGTTTTAGGGTTAGTGTAGTTAGGGTTTGAAATTCAAAGAGTTTTGAGAGTGTTGTAATCAAGTTTCACTTCAACGTTTAGGACTTTAGATCAGTGCCTTAGGGTTTAATGGAGTCAAAAGTGAAGGACGCAAGGGTTGAAGGAGGAAGGCTAAGGACTAGAGGGAAGAGATCTGAAGTGCTGCTATGGCAGGGCCTCAAAATCAAAACCCTAGGGGAGAGAGGCTCACTCCGGTGTTGCTATAGAAGGGCCTCGTGCTCTTTCCTCCTTCCTTAGGTCAACTTGGCAAAACAGCTAGCTAAAATGAAGCACAAAATCAAGACAAGAAGGCTTAATGAGGTAGAGTGTCGCTATAGCAAGGCTCTTTCATCAAACCCTAAAAGAAAACGGCCCTAAGTGTAGATGACCTAGGCCTAGGACGTCTTCTTCCTCTTGAATTCTAAATGGTATGGCTAGCAAGGGAGAGGAAGAAAAAAAAGTGTGGCTACGGCTAGGCTCTCTTTTTCTTCTTCAATGGCTAAAAGTTTCTCTATCAAGGGACATGAGACAAGGACCTATGTGTGTGCTTGTCACCTAGGGTTTTGATCCAGCAAAATTCATAAATATATGCAAGAAATTAGAATACAACCATTCATTCAAGAAGTTTTGCAGAAAAATACATACAATTCATCAAGAAATAACCATGCAAACCCTACTTGTTACACCTTCCTTCAAGAGAAACACCATAGAATGCCAAAAAGTCTTCCTTCAACAAGTGCACCTCACTTAAATCAGCCAAATACCCAACATAGGGCACCAATTTCAGACCTCACCAAGTGGTGAGTGAGTCATGATGAAAAAATGAGTGAAAATCTCCCATTTATACAAAACCTTGACCTAATTTTACATTTTAGGTCTGGTAAAAAGGCTGACAAGGCCAAAATATCAAATCATACTATTTTACATTAAATTGTCAAGTTAAAACCCTAAATCAAGCTGAAAGGAGAGTAAAAGCCCGTCCAAGGGGGACGTTAGCCCTTTTTAGGGCAGATGGGGCGTCCTAGAGAAAAACGTTAGCCCTCCCTGGGCTTCTCCAAGTTACCACACCTGCCACTACTGCCTAGTCTGCCTACCCCAAACGTCCATGATGCTAGGTGACGTCATGGTCAAGCTGGTGATGTCCTAGGCCTCCAAAGGCCAACGTTCCACTCAGAAAGGGTCATCCCCCCTAGGTCAAGCTGTGTCGAGGTGCCTCTGGTGGAACATTCTCTTCTTCTCCAGTGCAAAGCCCCTGATCCATCTATGTCCTGTCTCTGCCCCCTGATGGGGTCTCAGCATCCATCTGGTGGGCTCTTCAACCCCATGGAGGTCCGAACTTATCATCTCCCCGTGTGTATCAGTCCAAATGGTACCTGTCCGTCGAGCATGGTCCTACACATCAAAGGCTACGCCCTTCGTGGGCTCTGTTGACCGCCTCTCTAACACAGGTGGTCAACTCATGTGCCATGAAGAGATGCATCATCAGATGCCATGTTGTTGAAGACTTTTGGTCCTACAGGGCAGTGTTTGGCCCCAACACTTTATTTTGTAATTGGAATTTCCGCACCCCTGCGTGGGTTAATAATGTAATAGGTCTGCATGACTCATGTCTAGGTCAGTTACCTTAGGATCAGTTCACTGGGAGAGTTCCTTTCACCGAGGGCTTTTTATCCTCAGGTTGTCAGTTGGGCTTTTCAGCCTTACTGGTTTCCCTTGAGTTTTTCCCTCACACTTGCAATAAGTCCTCCAAAGTGGTGAACGGCGTTCTAGTGGGCTTATGTTTTGGTAACTATTATAAGGAATCATTGTAAATGACCATGCAAGACATCTTAGAAAGTTTCACGGAATTCCGTCGAGTCTAAGTCAATTTTTTTTAAATTTCCCTAAGTTTGGAGGTTTAATTATTTAATTAATTAATTATTTTTGAGCAAAAATTGTAAAAACTAGGTCCTTGGACTTTTGATAGGGGTATTTGTGCTCAAAAGAAATGGAATGGCACCCCCTACATCCATGGACCAAGTTTCAGCTCAGTCGAACAACTTTAGCCATGGGTTAGTCCACCCGGAGTGTCAGTTAGTCTAAAACAGCAATTTTAATTGCTAAAGTCCAAACATGGCAAAAATGTAAAAGCTGTAATAATGAGTTAGAAGATGTGAAAAGTTGAAATGATGGTTAGAGAGAGACCCTCCAAGCATAACTTTAGCCTTCCAACCTTTTCCAACCTTTTTTAACCCCTTTCCCACCTTCCACACTCAAAACTCACGCCTCCCTAGGGGGATTGACGTTTTTCCTTTTTTAATTAATTTGTGACTTGAATGTGGCCCCCTCTCTTGAGCTTTCACTTCATTTAGCCTTTACATCACCCCTAGAGGTGACCCCACTCACTCATCCCTTTCTTTTAATTGATTTTTACCCTTGTGGAGTGGCCTCCAAGAGAGCTACGCCCCCCTTTTTGTGTCTCTCCAATGAAAATTCGTTTTTTATTGTTTGAGGCTCTTTCTTTTCCCTAGCACGGTTCCCACAACATCTCTCATGAGTTTTGTGTGATCCCAACCTCCCTCACTCATCTCTCACCCTTCTTTCCCTTTCCCTCATCCCAAGAGGTGTGCCCTCCAAGAGAAGTGCACCCTCCCTCTTCTTGAAACTCCACAAAATAATTTTAAAAAATTATTTGTGACCTTTCACTTGCTTTGGCACGGATCCCATGCCTCTCACATACCTTTTGCTTCATCCCAACTATTTTTTCTATTTTTCTACACCCTAGATCTATTGTGCAAACCCTAAGGGGTGCGCCCTAGCCTCGAGATCTACTCACTTACTTGGTGATGGACACTTTGCTTAGATCCAAGAGAGGTAGGTTTGTCTCTGCAAGTATAAATAGATCTCATTTCTCCTCCCCAACTTACCATATCTTGAGTTATTGTTATGCTACTTGATTTCCAACTCTCTCTCTCTCTTCCATAATTTCATTCATTTCCATTCTATGCTCTAGGGTTTTAGATTATTTTCTCTCAAAGTTTATTTTTCTTGATTAATATCAATAAAGGAAAAACTTTGGAGGACAACTAGAGGAGCAAGGCGTATGCTTGGTTTTCTTATGCTTGAGAGGTAACATTGTAATAATTTTTGGGTGGTTGCAACATTAGATCTTAGGTAAAGTGTTATCTAAGTGGATCTACTAATGCGTATGCT
>ML836260.1:98825-114379 GCA_009831015.1 Picea engelmannii
TGAACTCACTAAAAGCAACCAAACAAAGGAACTGAAAGTTGTGATGAAGAACAGTGTATATGAATGCAAGCATTGCAAGATCCAGAACTAGAGGTTCTCCCAGATGGAGGGAGAAGACTATGATGACCACTTGTTCCAGTAAACCAGACATACCTCTACATGAGTCATTGTATCATCCGCAATATCCATGGGTTGAAGTTTTACATCAGATAAATGCAAAGATTGTTCTCCTGAGCAATTGAACAAGAGCGTATGAAGAGCAACCTCAAGACTTTGAGGCATGCCAGAAAGAGACCCTTGTATGCAGATGGAAGAAGATAACTTGGTGGAGAACCTCTAATGCACAGCAGAAGCGTGATAAAGATTTTGTATAACAGAGACATTGTATCAGAATGATTACTCAGAAGATCAGGATAATGGATTTCCAATCCATGACAAGATCTCATGATGACAGAAGAAGTGCCACATGGATATGTTCCAGTTTGACCCTTGCCACGATATTGTGAGCTAGCAAGAACAAAGAGGAATCCAACAATGATATACCTTATTGATCAAAGAGCCTTTAGAGAAAACCAGTGTTCCAAACCGAAGTACATTTGAGATAAAGCATTACATTATCTGTGATTAAGTCCAGAAAGGAGAAAGTGGTTCTCAAATATATATCTCCACAGATGAGCAGAGAAGCAAACATTTTGGTAAAGCTTCTATCCAAGATGAAAGAGTTTGTGTACTCAAGCTGGAGCTCGTGGAGACGACTTCCTTATTGAAAAAGGAAGAGATGACTCCCAGGTTGTGAGGGAGCACTAATATATTGATTGATGGACAATCACTTTTCAGTTCGAAAAATGGTCCAAGATGAGCAATTCCTTTCCAGTTTGGAAAGTGGTTTGAGATTTCTGACAGACAGACATTTTCCAATTCAAAAAATGGTCCAGATTGTTGATGTACCATAGACAGCGACTTCCCATTGTGGTTAACATGGGGAGTGGTCTAGGGCAGTCTCTCTTCTTGAGGGTTACTCAAGAAGACTGGCCCCCCTCGCCGGACAGCGATTTCCCATTGTGGTTAACATGGGGAATGATATGTTTTGGAGGTTCGTGCAGGATAGTCATTTCCTCTTGTGGTTAACATGGGAAATGGTCCGGACAGACATTCCTTAGGGCAGATTCATTCTCTCCAGGTTGCACTTTGTTTAATGCTGGAGGAATGGCCCAAGGTGGGGAATGGTCTAGGTTCAGCAATCAGGGACAGGCATTCCTTAGGGTAGACTCATTCTCTCTAGGTTACACTTTGTTTAGTGTCGGAAGAATGGCCCAGGGTGGGGAATGCTCCAGGCTCAGAAATAAGGACAGTTATTCTTCCTTGCTTGAGAAGAATAGTCCAGATAGCTCATCATTGATGTCTTACCTTTCAAGGGCAGATGCTCTTCCGAGATCTCACAGATGTGAGTGGGAGAATGGCCCAGATGATTCAGTTTATATCATAACATTGTTTCTGTGCAGGTTGATATCAGATGATTGTTATGAAGACTGTATGACAGTAGATGTATACTACTGTGGTGGATGTGTTCCATTGTTTGTGACTATACGTTACTAATCAAGTACTTGTGTGCTACTTGGTGTGGTAGTGTACCACTGGATTGTAGTTATGTACTACTTTGGATAGACACAGTTGTGTTCTATTTTGTTCCGATTGCCTTGAAGACGACCAGCAGTTTTGTAAATGATTATCAACTAGATGGATAATCAAAGGACAAAGATTTCCCAGACGGAAAATGGTTTAGAACATTTACTCTTCTAGGACATATGTCCAGATTAGAAGAATGACTCTTGTGTCACTATGTGGTGTGACTGACTTATCCAACATCGTGTCTAATTACTCAAATGGAGTATGGTCTCGAGAGATGATACGGCTGATGACATTGATGGTGATGATGGTGCTCATGATCTAGTCATGAGATAGTCTATACAACTATGTTGATGCTACCGGGTGAATGGTATGTTTGTGCTCAAGACCATTACCTGTAATACCTCCCTAGCTAGGAGGGAGTGTTGATATTATGGTAGTTGCGAGAGATATTTACCTCCACGTGTAAACCTGATGAGAATAGAATATTCCGGGAAGCAAGAAGAAACCCTAATGAGTTGGTTAATAACCCTAGAAGACATGTCGGCTCAAGAAGATAACTTGTATTAGGTTATTAGCCTACAAGAGAAGAATTCGTTCAGAAGAAATAATATATACTGAACAGACAGATACCCAGAATGAAAAGTCGGCTCAGATAGTTAGCCAGAATTACTATAAATACAGTAGGCCAGTCTTCATTTTGGCAGGCAGTCTCAAAATTGCAGAGCAGCACTTGTGCGCACTGCAATGCCTAGTTTTGTGTGCAGGTTTGGAGGAGAGCTGCCATTGCAGCTGCTGCAGCTAGCAGATCACGTTTGGCTTGGACTATCTCTTGGTTAGGGTTTGGCTATCTGATCAGCTCTATTTGGTGCACTATCCTTGGGGAAAGGTGCACTACCCTGTTTGGCTATCTAGCCTAGGGTTTGCTTCCGAAGTAATTCTCTATCAAGGTTAAGGTGCTCGAAGGGTGGCTTCATCCTATGGTTGGGTGACAATAGTGATATTGTCAATGGTAAAACGAGCACATCCATTATATTCTAACAAATACCTCACAAGACTGGTTGATTCTCCAAATCTCCCTGGCTAGCCTCAGGGTGGCCCATATGGCCTCTCATTGGAGAATGACCGTCGATGCTACCAAATTTAAAACCCCCTCTCAGCAAGGGAGTCATTCTCAGCCACACCAAGCTTGCCTCTCAACTGCACAAACTGTCTCGAGGTCAGAGGCTTGGTCAGGATATCACCTCCCCGCTCGCTCGTGGCTATGTACTGTAACTTTACAGTTTTTCTCTGGACCAAATCTCAGATGTAGTGGTACCTGATGTCAATATGTTTTGACCTGTCGTGAAATATCGAGTTCTCTGTCAATTTTATGCAACTTTGACTACCACAGTGAACCACCGTCGTCTCGAGCTTGTAACCAAACAACCCAGAAACCAATTTTTTGAGCCATATTGCTTCCTTGCTAGCATCACTTGTAGCAATGTACTCAGCCTCTGTTGTACTCTATGCAATGGATCCCTGCTTCCGGCTTGACCAAGAGATCATAGTGGATCCTAAACTGAAGCAGTATCCGGAAGTACTCTTTCAATCCACTAGGCTTCCTGCAAAAATAAACCACCACTAAATGTATATCTTAGACCATAAGTAATGGTCATGTTATCGCACAGTTTGTAGCTAGGTTCAAAGGCTAGAGGATAGAGGCCAAACTGGCGTAATAAGAACCTTCCCCACCCAATGTCACCACAATGGGGAGGTTCTTTCTATTTAGGGAGGCTAACCCAAGGGAGATGTCCCCGGTAACCTAGGGTTTTGAAGAGGCTGAAGTATACAGGTCAAAGCAAAAGTTCCTCCTCACAGGTTACCACCAAGGTCAGAAAGTCCAGCTAATCAGCCAATAAATTAAGTGTATGCCCAAATGAAAACACCTGCCTGGAACAAGACAACAGCAATACAATATATATGCAGGCTATAACTCAATGGGTTAGTACTTCAAGTAACTATCTGACATCAATATGTAAGCAATGTGAAACAACAGATATTAATGAGATCAACGTTTTATCAATATAGCAATGGAAAAGTATCAATTCATCAATAACTATTGAGATGATGTAGCTAACAATGTATTTAATCAATCATTTACTCAATAAATGCTTTTAACCATCATCTAATTGCTTATCATCAAAAGTTGCTACGTCAAGATGGAATAACCAAGTGTGACGTCAACCTAGTTAGGGTTTTAAAATTTAAAGTTTTGAGAGTTGGTTTGAGCACTATCACTTCAACGTTGTGTGTCTAAGATCAGTGCCTAAGGGTAGATGGGGTCAATTAAGGAGAGGGAACAAAGTTGAAGGAATAAAGGCTAAAGACAAGAGGGAAGGGTTCTAGAGTGCTGCAATGGCAGGGCCCTAGAATCAAAACCCTAGGGGAAAGAGGCTCACTCTGGTGTTGCTTAAGCAAGGCCTCGTGCTCTTTCCTCCTTCTTTAGGTCAAACTTGGAAAGACAACTAGCATAAAGGATGAGTAAAAACAAGAGGATGAGGTGAGGGAGAGTGTTGCAATGGCAAGGCTCTTTCACAAAACCCTAGAAGATGGACGGCCCTAGGTGTAGATAACCTAGGCCTGGGACGTCACTTCCTTTTTAACCTCTAAAATAACAGCTAGCACAAAGGGAAAAAGTGAAAAGAGTGTAGCAAAGGCTAGGCTCTTTCTTCCTTCTTCAATCGCTGAATATTTCTCTCTAAGGGGACATGAAACAGGAACCTACTTGTGTGCTTGTCACCTAGGGTTTTAAAATCAACAAATTTATAAGCAAATGCAAGAATTTAAACCTACAACCATTCAATTAAGAAGTTTTGCAAGAAAAACACTTACATATCATGATGAAAAGCATATGCAAACCCTAGTTGTAAACCTTCCTTCAAGAGAAATGCCAAACATGCCAAGAAAATCCTTCCATCAACAAGTGCGCCTCACTTTAAAAGACCAAATACCCAAGTAGGACGCAAAAATCAGACCTCACAAGAGAGTGAGTTGTGTGTTTCTTCAAATGAGGGAAAAACATCTTCAATATATAGTGTATCATGACCTATAATTAAAATTAGGTCATTAAGAATATCAGACAAGGCTACAAACCAAAATCATACTGTTTTTACATTAAATGCTAAGTAAAAGACCTAAATGAGCAAAAAGTGAGACGTCAAGCCCCTTTGAGGGAGATGTTAGGCTCTTTTGGGGCTAGTCCAGCATCCAGAAGTCAAACATTAGCCCTTCCTGGGCTCCTCCAAGCTGCCACACGTGCCAGTCGTCCTGTCAAACTGCTACACGCTCAAGGTGACGTCAAGGCCTCCTAGGTGACGTCCTGGTCATCAAAGGGAAATGCTCCATCTGAAAAGGGTCAACCCCCTAGGGTTGGGCTCAACCAAAGTGTCTTGGATGGAACGTCCTTCTTCTTCTCATGTGCAAGAGCTCAATCAATCACTGTCTTGTCTCTGCCCCTGATGGGGTCTCAGCAACCATCTAATGGGCTCTTCTGCCCCATGGAGGTCCGAACTAATCATCTCCCCATGTGTACTGGTCCACTGGTACCTGTCCGTCGGGCATGGTCTTGCACATCAAAAACTTCGCCCTCCATGGGCTCATTAGTCACAGGGATCACAGCAATGTTAATCACGTTTCATCACTAATTTTATCAAATACATGCATAAAACCCCTGATATATCAATCAATAGCTCAAAGACATTACAATGACCTACAATACAAAGCTGAAGAAAAAGACAAAACACCCTATTGGGCAACCATCCATAAGAAAAGGAAAGTCTCCAGAGGGTACCATCCAAGCCAGGTAAAACGAGGTGATGTGGTCAAGGGGATGTCCAGACATACGGGTAGAGTGAAAGACAGGGATGCATGATATTACCTGTGGGTGCCTTTGTAGAAGGCGAGTTGTTCCCGTCATGGATGCAATTCTTTCCAAGCCCTTTATTGCCTTTATTATTTATTTTCTTTATTGCTTTTTCCTTTTTATTTCAAGGTCTAACTAGAGGACACTGCCTTGGTGTGGTGACCAGAGCTGACAGTGTTACCAACAAGCACTTTCACAGAGATGATAAGGCTGGCTCGTGATGAGACCCCCTTTCCCTTGGCCATGCTACCAAAGGTCACTGCCCTGGCGTGGTAACCAGATAATGGCAATGTCATACTGCTAGGTACCCATGAACATAATAGGCTGGCTCGTGATGAGACCCCCTATCCTCTTGGCTAGGTCTTGTTTTGTTATTTTTCTTCGGGTCCCTCTTATTTCATGTTGAGAGGCCTTTTTTTGCCTTCTCGGGGATCACTGGGCGAGGCATCTCTAGTTTTCATATTTTATGGCTTTTATCTTTTACCAGCTTCTTTTACCTTCTGGGCCTTTAGCCCCTTCTTCCCACGAGATAAGGTGCAACCCCACAAACAGATCATCCTAATGCCCGGACTAGGGGAGTGGGCCAGATGAGTGGGAGATAAGATGTAAAAGTGATGACATGATGGGAGCGGACGATGGCTCTTCAGAAATCCCCCCGGTGGCAAACCAAAACCTATGGGTACAGGCTTGCTAGGACACCCTGTCAATGCCCCCAACCATGGTCAAGTGGGTTAATGTAAGATCCAAGCAGTTGTCAGAAATAAAAGGGGTAAGATGCATATATCTAAAGGTTATAATGATAAAAAATGACACATACCATGATACCTGGACCAATTACCTGATGAAGCAAGAGCCTTCTTCGATACAAGACCAGGTCAATGGTGATAGATGTTGCTTCTGCTGACAAGACGAGTCTGATAAAAGAGAAGAAAGATGGGCCCTCCAGGACCATGCTCAGGTCAATCCTGCTCTCGGTACTCCATGCCTAGGACCTGTGGGCCTCGAGACATGATCTCCTAGTTATCCCTAGAAATCGGGGATAACAGGTCGCTCTAAGATATCTCAAGATGTGCTTTGCTGCCACCCAGTGTCTTTGTCTCGGTTCAGTCATGAACTGACTCATTGCAATCACTACATTGCATATATCTGGCCTAGTGTGGATCATGTACATCAATGATCCAATCAGTTGCCTATACATGGTGGGGTCCACCAAATCTAAACCTGTATCAGAATCATGCAGCTTCCTCGGGTTGGTAATCATCGGAGTAGACATGGATTTGCAATCCATCATACCAAACTTCTTTAGTACATCCACTGTGGATTTTCCTTGTGCCGGAAACATCTCGCCCTGTCTTTGCCATACTTCCAATCCTAGTGTGGATCATGTACATCAATGATCCAATCAGTTGCCTATACATGGTGGGGTCCACCAAATCTAAACCTGTATTAGAATCATGCAGCTTCCTCGGGTTGGTAATCATCGGAGTAGACATGGATTTGCAATCCATCATACCAAACTTCTTTAGTACATCCACTGTGGATTTTCCTTGTGCCGGAAACATCTCGCCCTGTCTTTGCCATACTTCCAATCCTAGGAAGTAATGCATCAAGCCTAAGTCTTTCATCTCGAATTTTGAGGTTAGCTCCCTCTTACACCAGGCTATTAGCCCTTCATCTTCTGTTAGAAAGAGATCATCAACATACAGGATTAGTATAACAGGTTGGTTACCTCTTACCTTGAAGTACAAATTTGCATCAGCATCACTTTTCTAAAATCCCAGGCTTTTAAGAAAGCCATCAATCCTATCATACCAAACTCTGGGAGCCTGCTTAAGACCATACAAGGCCTTCCTTAGCTTGCATACATGAGTGCCTTTGTTATGCAGTACAAAATCATCTGGTTGTTCCACAAATACCTCCTGTTCAATCTTTCCATTCAAGAATGTTGTTTGTACATCCATCTTATGTAGCTTCCAACCAAGAACGGGAGCTAAACCAATAATAGTTCGAATGGAGGTATACCTGGCTACAAGGGCAAAAGTCTCTTCATAGTTGATTCCCTCTTTCTGAGTGAAGCCTCTGGCTACAAATCTTTCTTTGAACTTTTCCACACTTCCATTAGCTGCATGTTTGATCTTATACATCCATTTGGAAGAAACCACTGATTTCTCTTTTGGCCTCGGCACAATGTCCCAAACATTGTTCTTTATAATAGACCTGTATTCCTCAAGCATGGCATCCTTCCATACTTGTAATTTATCTGTTTCTTCAAATGAAGAAGGTTCGCCATCACTAATGCTCCTCATCAAGGAAACATAGCCTCCAAACCTCTGAGGCCTCTTCCTTTCCCTGAAAGTTCATTTGGGAGCAGCTATCCTTTCTGCTTCCTGCACTATTTCTTTAAGCCACCCTGGCTTCCTTTTGGTTAGACGTTCTTCAAGAGTTTTCTCTAACACTTCAGCAGGTTCTAGGGGCTCATTACTTGGCCCTTCACAAGGTTCCTCCCTCTGATCATATGACTCTTCATTTTCAGAAGAGGGTGAAGCTGGCTGAACTGCTTATGATTCCTGCTGAAGCTCTCTCGATTTCTTCAATGCGGCTTCCTCATGGAAAGTCACATCTCTGCTTACCTATAATTGCCTCTGACCTGGTACATAAATCCTGTAAGCATTGGAGTTCTCACTGTACCCCACAAAAACCCCTTTCTTGCCTGAGGGTTCCATCTTTATCCTCTTTTCCTTAGAGACATGAATATACACAGGACACCCAAATATCCTTAGATGCCCTACTTCAAGTTTGATCCCTGAAAAGACCTCTTCAAGCGTCGTGTCCTTCAAGATAGCATGTGGACACTTGTTCTGAATATAAACGGCAGTGGAGGTAGCTTCTGCCCATAAAGAATTTCGCAGATCCTCGTCAAACATCATTGCTGTCATTACCTCACAAATTGTCTTGTTTTTCCTCTCAGCAACTCCATTTTGCTAAGGGTTATATGGCACGGTCAACTGTCTCTTGATTCCTGTTGACTTGCAGAAACCCTCAAACTGAAGAGATTCAAACTCTCCTCCATTGTCTGTTCTAAGGATTCTGATGTGTTTCCCTGTTTACTTTTCAATAAAGCCTTTATACTCTTTGAATTTATCAAACGTGTCACTTTTAGCTTTAAGAAAATATATCCAACATTTTCTTGAGTAATCATCAATAAAAACAGCATAATACAAACAACCACTAAGTGAGGGAGATGACATGGGTCCACATACATCAGAATGAACCAGATCTAAGATGCCCTGAGCTCTGTTGTCACTACTAAGAAATGCTTTCTTTATTTTTTTACCTAGCATGCATCCCTTACAAATTTCATTTTTAATAAGAGAAATAGAGGGCATGCCACATACCATGTTCTGTAAATCTGGAAGAGCTTTGTAATGAAGATGTCCAAGTCTTTTGTGTCAAAACTTCGTTGGAGCTAGTCGCATCATGAGCCAATGCCTGAACTGACTGTGCTATCACGACGTACAATCCTCCTTTGCGAGTTCCAATGGGTTCTGTTGTACTTAAGTGGCTACCTCATAAGACTGGTTGATTCTCCAAATCTCCCTGGCTAGCCTCACGGTGGCCCATATGGCCTCTCATTGGAGAATGACTATCGATGTTGCCAAATTTAACAGGATCTTCAGTCTGACAGTCACCAGTATCGGGTTAGAAGCCATGGCGCTTCTTTTGAGACAGTTTCTAGTCCATTCCGATGGGTATCGCCATCAGGGCAAGTTTTGCAGTATCTGCAGCAGCTGTCGTGAGCTTCCGGACTGCTTTTTGTCGATCTCTCCGTGCATGCACAGATCAGACTTCATTCTTATGATCACGGGTATTTCTTGTTAGTTCATTTGTATTCCAGTGACGATCCATGATATCTAACTGATAACTAGTATATCTGCTTCCATCTTATTATTGTATTTCTTGCTTTTTCCTCATTATATATATCAGTGAGTTGTCTTGTCCTTTCTTTCGCATGTATTATCTTTATACTGCTAAAACACTTAATGAATGAAACACAAGTGCATATATGCATGGGGAAAAGACAGATCCACTACATTGAAATGGAATCTGGCAGCGAGGAGGAGGATGAGGATATCGAGGCACATGCAAACAGTGATTCAGCGGATGAGACCACACATGGGTCGGAGCAGCAGCCAAAGAAACCTCAGATACCGGCAAGGGCACCGCCCAAGGAGGAGACAAGACCTTGTAGAGAGGTGAAAGGGGGAAACATAGCAACCCTTTCTGGAGTACCCAGGTACAACACTCTCAAGCTCAAGGGCCTTGTACAGGGGCAGTGCATGACCACTTTAGTTGATGGTGGGGCCACCCACAATTTCATAGATGTGCCTTTGGTAGCCAGGAGGGGGTTACGCACTGAGGAGTTTGAGGGATTCCACGTGGCAGTGGAAGATGGATACACGATGACATGTTTGGACATGATCCCAGACCTAGAGGTCAAACTAGGCAACTACATCATGACAGATACCTTCTATGTAGTTGACCTATCAGATACTGATGTCGTATTGGAGGTTCAGTGGTTATATTCATTGGGGTAGATAGGGTTCAACTATTAGACGTTGATCATGAGCTTTAGAGACGGTGGATCGAGAGTGGTGCTCAAAGGCATGTCTACAGGAGTACCACGAGCAGTATCGGCAAAAAGGATGGAACAGATCTTTCGTCACGATGATGCGGCCTATGTAGCAAAGTGTTTGTTCACCACGCGAAAGGATTCAAAGGGCAGAGAGTATTACCATCCTCAAATCAAAGAGCTTCTGAGCTTATATGAGCCATTGTTTGGGCCGATACCGCCAAGGAGACCACCAAACATGGGATTTGAGCACACGATCGAGTTGGAGGCAGGGGCTACACCAGTGATCACCACACCTTATAGGCACCCCAAGAGATTCAAGGACGAGATTGAGAAAGCAATCAAAGAATTGCTTGTGATGGGGCACATCAAGCCCAGCATGAGTCCTTTTGCCTCTTCAGTTGTTCTGGTACTGAAGAAGGATGGCACATTCCAGATGTGCTTCGATTACAGAGTGCTCAACAAGAAAACGATCAAGAATAAGTAACCCATTCCACGCATAGATGAGTTGATGGACGAGTTACATGGGGCAGTTTTCATCACCAAGATTGATATGCGGTCAGGATATCATCAGATCAGCATCAGGGACCAAGATATTGAGAAGACAACGTTCAGATACCGTTTCAGACACTTTGAGTTCTTGGTCATGTCGTTTGGATTGACCAATGCACTTGCCACTTTCCAGTCTTGCAAGAACCACATCTTCAAAGGGCAGTTGAGGAAATACCTTCTAGTATTCTTCGATGATGTATTGATCTACAGCAAGACATGGGATGAGCATCTGGCACATTTGGAGGAGGCCTTCGACATTATGCAGGCAATGTCATTATATGCCAAGGAGTCCAAATGTGAGTTTGGAATGAGAGAACTACTGTACTTGGGGCAAATCATAAGTGAACAGGGAGTACAGGTTCTTCAGGAGAAGATCAGGGCCATTTTGGATTGTCTAACACCCAAGAACCTCACAGAGTTGAGAGGATTATTTGGGTTATGCAGTTACTACAGGCAGTTCGTCGGAGGCTTTTCACAGTTGGGAGCACCACTCACAGATTTGACCAAGAAGGGCACCTTTCAGTGGACAGAGGAGGCACATCAGACATTTGAGAAAATGTCAAATTGATCTGCGGCCAGGATATCATCAGATCAGCATCAGGGAGTAGGATATTGAGAAGACAGCGTTCAGATGCTATTTCGGACACTTTGAGTTCTTGGTCATGCCGTTTGGAATGACCAACGCACCTACCACTTTCCAGTCTTGCATGAACCACATCTTCAGAGGGAAGTTGAGGAAATACCTTCTAGTATTCTTCGATGATGTACTGATCTACAGCAGGACATGGGATGAGCATCTGGCACATTTGGAGGAGATCTTGGACATTATGCAGGCACAGTCATTATATGCCAAGGAGTCTGAATGTGAGTTTGGCATGAGAGAACTACTGTACTTGGGGCATATCATCAGTGAACAGGGAGTACAGGTTCATCAGGAGAAGATCAGGGCCATTTCGGATTGGCCAACACCCAAGAACCTCACGGAGCTGAGAGGATTCTTTGGGTTATGCAGTTACTATAGGCAGTTCGTCTGAGGCTTTTCACAGTTGGGAGCACCACTCATAGATTTGACCAAGAAGGGCGCCTTTCAATGCACAGAGGAGGCACATCAGACATTTGAGAAAATGAAGGAGGTTATGAGCACATGCCATGTTCTAGCCCTTCCGGATTTCTCACAGTCGTTCGTCTTAGAGTGCGACGCATCAGGGATGGGGATTGAAATCATTTTGATGCAGGGAGGCCACCCCATTGTGTTTGAGAGTAGGAAGCTCAACGAGTCGTAGAGACTCTATCCTATTTACGACAAGGAAATGCTAGCAATCATGCATGCCTTAACCAAATTCAGGCAGTATCTGGTAGGTAGCAGATTTGTAGTGAAGACTAATCACAACAGTCTGAAGTATTTCCTAGATCAGAAGAACCTCAGTGAGAGACAGCAAAAGTGGGTCTCAAAGATCCAAGCCTTTGAATTTGATATTGAGTATGTCAAGGGAAAGACGAATGTCGTAGCAGATGCCCTTGTCCAGGAGGCCACCAGGGTGTTCAATGATGGACGTTTGCACAGATTGGAAAGCTCATTTGTTGGTGGAGTACTCCTAAAACACATTTGCTTGTGAGGTGATGGATGGACAGGTGGTTGATGATAGGTACCGGGTTCTAGATGACGTCATTTTCTACAAGGACCGGATCTACTTGGTTCCAGAATCTACCCTGAAGGGGAATATTCTGAAGGTGTCTCGTGATTCGCCTATAGTAGGGCATCAAGGGTACTTCAAAACGTATAGGCAGATCAGGGAGAGATTCTAATGTAAGGGTCTCAAGGATGATGTACTGAAACACATCCGGGAGTGCACGACTTGTCAGCAAAACAAGTTCGAGCAGACACACCCCGCAGGGTTACTTCAGCATCTACCCATTCCAGAGCAGAAATGGAAGAGCATTTCTATGGATTTCATTACAGGGCTTCCTCGAGTGCAGGGCAGGGACGGTATATTTGTGGTGGTCGAAACGCTGACAAAATTTGCACATTTCTTTGCCATACCCACGGACTACAAGGCCATACAGGTAGCAAAGTTGTTTTTCAGAGAGGTATTCCGGCTACACAGTTTATCCAGCCAGATACTCAGTGATAGAGATGGGCACTTCATCAGCACATTTTGGCAGGAGCTTTTTTGGTTGGCAGGCACAGAGCTAGCTACGAGTACCAGCTACCACCCACAAACAGATGGACAGACAAAGATCGTCAACAAATGGGTGGAGGGGTATCTGAGGAACTATGTGGGAGGGCAGCAGCGCACATGGGTGAGATGGTTGCACATGGGTGAGTATTGCTACAACACGACTTACCATATGTCTATCAATATGTCACCATTCAAAGCATTGTATGGATACGATACATCCTCTTTTGTGGAGACTATGTTTGGGGATAGCAAGGTCCCGGGGACCAAAGACTGGGTGGAGGAGAGCCAAAGGATTATGCGGGCAGTGAGGGAAAACTTGGAGACAGCGCAGAACCAACAAAATATCTATGCAGACGGACAGAGGGTCGAGCACAGTTTCGAGGTAGGGGATTTGGTTTTTCTGCGATTACAGCCATACATACAGTCCTCCTTGAAGAGGAGCGAAGCAAAGAAGCTGAAGCCGAAATTTTATGGGCCATACAGAGTCATCAGGAGGATAGGCGAGGTGGCATACGAGCTAGAGCTACCATAGGGTAGCAAGATTCATAATGTCTTTCACGTTTCTTTTCTTAAAAAGGCAGTGGGACAGCAGGTCACCATTTCAGAGGAGTTGCCACCCTTGGATAAGGAGGGCCAGTTTGAGCTAGTGTCGTAGGAGGTGCTCGAACAGAGAGAGCGCAGGTTGAGGAGCAGGGTCATCAGGGAGTGCTTGGTTAGATGGAGGAGCCTTCCAGTGGAGGATGCCACATGGGAGGGAGAGCATATTTTGTAGCACCCAGGATTGATGTTGCTTGAGGACAAGCAATCTCGGGAAGGGAGGATTGTGATGTCCCATTCCCAAGCGTAGGTCAGCAGGGAGTGACTTAGTAGTCTATTTGTTCCTGTAGACTATAGTCATGCACAAACAGGGAACAAGAGGAGAAATAAGGGTGATTTTGTGGCTAAATGATGAAGTAAGCCAAAAAACATAGGAAAAGTCACTTAAGCCTAAGTAAACGAAGAAATAGAATGAAAAGGTGTTAAAGGGGGACTTAATTAATTAATTACTCATCTTAGGAGGAAAAGCGCCTAGCTTAAGTGATGTCAATGTTGAATTAGATCAGGAAGAGTATAAAGGGAGGAATTTGACCTAATTCCTCACTATGTTATGATTTGATGTTGAGATATTTGCAGAGGAGGAAATCGACCCCCTTGTTGTTTTATGGATTTCTGGAGGAAACTACCACCATTGATCAATTTCGGTGTTGAGAGACACACCCTAGCCTATCGAAGATACCATCCAGGTATTTCACCGTGCATTTCAGGTATCCAATTCAGTGACTGCACAGCTCAGCTAGTGAGGGCACAAGGGTTAGTGAGAGGGTTTGTGTGCTCGCACGAGACAATTCAGTATTTTGCAAATTCCTTCCGACCCATTAGAGAGCTAGTCAGGGCGCACCTTTCGAGCCACTAGTCGTCAATTTTTGACGGTGTAATCTCCCAGAACACAGCAAACAGTAAGTTAGGGCGCAGCTCTTGAGGAAGCACATTTGGGGTTCCATGGGGTATTTCGGAGCAGTTCCGAGGAAGCCCTTCCGTCCCATTACAGAGGAGGCCAAGACGATCGTTTTGAGTCATACATCGTCAGATTTCATTGGTGGGATCACTAGAGCGCACTCCCACAACCCAAGAGGTGCGCAAACCCCCAAGGGGTGACATCTGAAGCTTCAGAGGTCAGATCGTCAGTCCGACAGTCACCAGGATCAGCCTAGAGGCTAGGGCGCTTTTTTTGAGAAAGTTTCCAGTCCATTCCGACGAGTATCGCCATCAGGGCAAGTTTTCTAGTATCTGCAGCAATTGTTGTGAGCTCTTAGACTGCTTTTTGTCGATCTATCCGTGCATGTACAGATCAACCTTCATTCTTCTGATCACGGGTATCTCTTGTTAGTTGATTTGTATTACAGTGAGGATCCATGAGATCTAACTGATAACTAGTGTGGAGGTCGTGCCACTAAGGTTGGGGGCGAATTGTTTCAGCTGGGGTTGATTTTCTCTTAGTAAGGCAGCGCCATTCTTGCTGGAAACTGCATTTGTGTGAGGAAAGGCGCACTGAACAGAGGAGGGTGCATTAGATCTGAAAGAAGGGGCACATTTTCATTGTTTGAAGGCTGTGGGAGCATTAAGGGAGGGTGCACCTTGCTAGAGCAACAAGTGTGGGAATTCTGGAAGGTGTTAGAGCCATTCTTCATCAGTTGGGTTGGCTGCCAATTGCATGGAACTCCTACAGTAACCTACAGCAATCTACAACAGTACTATGTATTCTCCCAGATCTGAATTAAGGTCAGAAAATTGATAAAATAGATTGCTTACTGGGAGAAATTACTGTTGGTATATTTATTTTATATTCCTCTTGTTATGGCAAACTGTTTGCATTATTTTTATTTCCCATTCGGCATTCAAATACCCTGCTGTACACAAAGAAACATATAAAAACCCTTGTCAGCAAATACTCAGAAATATAACAGCACAGTTAAGGCAGCAAGGGAATGGTATTATGTTATAAAATGTTTGATTAAAGGCTCCATACAGTGTGAAACCTACAGCAGCATTATAACAGGGATAATAGAGGGGTTTACAGTTTGCAAACAAACTGTTTGACAAAATACCAGATCCAAGAATCCAC
>ML836261.1:26812-38643 GCA_009831015.1 Picea engelmannii
GTGTTTCAGCTCCATTCAAAGGAAATAAACTGATGAGTAGAGAAGATAACATCAATAATATATGTTTTCATACAAAAACCAAGGTTTTTCATACCTTGTGCTTCCCTATATCGATTGATAATGTTGAAGGCCAAGATGTTTTCCCAGTCAAAAACTTGTCTAGTCTTGACCATTGTGTACACCATCAAGAACCACACCATTCTAAAGAGCATGTTGTTTTACTCTTCATATAGTCTACAGATCATCATGTTCAAAAACATGTATGGCATTTTTGGATATAGTGTTGGGATATACCTTTCTCTCTTCTTAAGGTGTGTCTCTTCTCCAACATACCAACTTTCCATTAGGTCCTAGAAATATTCATTTTCAACCCCTAATTTCTAAAGAAAGCATTCATTTAGTGATATTGTAGGTTCATGGGTTTTATATCCTATCCTGATGTATTCATCCTTTAAGGAATAAATACGAACTTTGGAATTATTTATTGTTGTGGTTGTTTCCTTCTATAAGTGGGTAAAACACCACCATGCAACATTACTATAAGGGAAGAGCATGAGGTTAGTTTCCACTAAGTGAATGTTGCTTCCTTTGATGTTCTGATAATCATCAACTTCTTCGTGGTCAAATGGGTACTCCTCATTTTAGAAAATATAATATATTTCATTGTACCTCAAGCATTTCTCCCTTCCGTCAAATAAATTGGTATTTTCAATCGTAAGAGAGTCCACACTAGAAATAGGCACATGTTTGGTAGATATTAGATTCTTCACTTTCATGGTGTACATATGCGACATGTCACCTAGGCATACTATTACACAAAATACCAAAAATTATCCACCTTCTAAAGAGTTACATAAAGTGTCAAACTCAAAATGAACAACATACATACCTATTTGCTTGAGGCTTTGGAGAAAATTTTAACATATTTGGCTAGCCATGGTCTGAGAACTTACACTTTAACAAGTTTCATAAGGATAAAAAAGACATTGTTTATGGCTTAACAAAAGTGTTATATTTTAGAAAAAAAATTCAAACCATGTGTAATAAATGCTAAGTAAGTTACAACACTGGATTGGTAAGACATGTACAACCTCCATTAATTCTTTGATGAAATCATTTTTTTTTTTTACAGTTGGTATGTTGTTGGAGGTAGATTTTCGGGGATATCATGGACATACTTTTCGATCAAGTTGTTGATGAGAGGTTTGATAGAGATATTTTTTTTCAAAATTCTTAAAGGCATCGAACTATTCTGATGATGATTAGGATTTATAACATGTGTTTATCCTTTTGAAATTGTTAAGGGTGTAGGTAACCAATGAATTGGCAGGTTGTTTTGTATTAATTCATTCATATATCCAATATAAACTACCACTTTATTTATTACTTTATTTTGTCAATTTTGTCAAGTTGTCGTATGTAAGATGCAAACATGTAAGGTTAGCTTTAGAGAGTCATGATATCATCAGAGGAGGAATCAAAAAAAAATAATTACCGAGTATTGATGATTCAACATTGTGATGATAAAGATAAGGTAGTGCCATCATTGGGATAGTCTAATTGATTTTGTAGAGGGTAACTTTTTTTCATTCTTTGAGGATGAAATGAGAATCTTTGAAAATATGTTCTAGCGAAATGGTGCCATGTAGCAAGCAATCTTGTGATAAATAATTGGTTCAATTAGATTAGAGTCCAGGGTTTCATTAAGGACCCACTTTACATATGGTATAGTGATGAATTCTTGAGAGGTTTAGGGACCAATTCCCTTATTACATGTACACACCAAAATAGGTTCCTTCACTTGCATATTTTTTCTTTGTCAAAGGATGTCTCAAAAGGGGACGTAGGCATATATAGGAAAGTGTATATTGTTTTCCCCAATGATGAAAGGAGGGCTTTTCTTGGGAGGCATATGTTGACAAAAAACATGCATATGTTATATGAGATAAAGGGAGAGGGTGTTATAACCCTAAATTTCACCATACATGCATACCGAGCATTAGGCTCTCTTACTTTCTATTTTTGCCAAGCCATCATTAAGAAACTCTTCTTAAAAACCTTGTTTTTTAAGATGTACATGGATTTCACCACTACTTCCCGCATACACACACTTTATGAACCACTAGAACGTGTACGTATGCTAGCTACACCCTTACAACCCATGTATACCCACAAAAGTTGCAAAAATTAAAAAGTTGCAAGGAATTCATTGAGATTACGGGTTATTGGGTAGTTTTCCAACTATCCCACCACCTATAGCCCGTCACCCAACCAAAAAACCATCCTTTTGTCATATAAAAGGAGGTGTTGGTGTCTCATTCCTAATCCAAGCATAAGAATAGTGAAGCTCTGCCCATTTCACATCCCCTCCTTGCCCCAAATAATTGTAGCCACCTTGTGAGATTTGCATCAAAATTTCCCATTCTTTTCTTTTTCCTCCATTGTAAGCCTATGCCATTTCCCTAGAAGAAGTGTGAGAGGAGAAATATACATGAAATCATAGTTGGAGCTTGGTGAAGAGGATCCCGGATCAGGTTCGTGGAGCAGTCATCGACCTTTGTTGTAAGTAAACATTGTGATATCAATAAAAGGAATACTTTTTCTGTCATGAAATATGATGTGTCCAATATTTGTATTCAATTTATGTCTTATACTAACATATAACCCATGATTTATATATGAGATGAATGTTTGTAGTTTCCTGGTTATTTGTTTGTGAATGCAGGCCATCCTTGGGAGGAGGCTTGTAGTCAATAGAGCTATTGGACGCGAGAGGATCGACACCAGATGCGGAGTAAAAGGTAAAGTTACCTGATCTTTTAACTTTTTATTTCATGTATGAATGTGGGGTGTATTTGGGGTAGTTATAAAAGTACGAGAATTTTAGACGATTAGATATTCCTACATGTTGAACCCTAGTATAGTCCATAGGGGGGTTTTCCCACTATAGAAGAGGGTTTGTGTAATGTACCCCAAAATTTCCAAAATAAATTAAAAAATATGAGGAACATTAATCTTCAATTTATTCTAGAAGACTTGTAGTTAAGAGAAGTAGGTATTTGTCATGATTGTTAATCTCTAGAAGATTCTTATGTTCTGGCTATCAAACGATGAACAATCACATCATGAACATTTATACTCCACTTGACGCTTACTGCAAATAACTCCTATATGAATAATCTCTACATTTTAGCATCCATCCTTTTTTTTTAACCCTTCAATCCTACTATTATTCTAATACTTATATATCTATGTTGTATTAGACTTAGGAAATTCACAAATTCTATACTCTTCCCTAAGGTTTCCATGCTTGCACGCAAGGGAAACCTCACTTGAATTTTTGAAATACACATCATATACCATAGACTATATTCACTTTACAAAGGGGTTGGAAGTGTACACTCTTAGTGAAAAATGTTTTGGCTTAACATAAGGTGTTTGACATTACTTCACATGGCCACAGAGATCGAACGATTCCCCTGTTTTCACCCAATTCATCACTGTGTGAGAAAATTATGAGTGCTTACATGCCCAGTTGGGCTCTGCTAGGCATGACAGCTGTAAGGTAAAAGGTTAGAAAGAAAAACAACAAAGCAATAAACAAAAACTAAACTAAAACTAATAAAAACTAAAAGCATGTGAGAAAATGAAAAATAGAGACAAATGGACCAATATCACCAATGTATAAGTTGATCTGTTGATGAAATCCAAAGATACACAAAGAAGAAAGGGGACTTGGGTCCCTCCTTTCTCCAATGGAAGGCTCTTGAGGCCCTCAAAGCTTTCTCTCCTTTACAATGAAAAGATGAAAAATGTGGGTGAAATAAATCCAAGCTTATTCACTCAAGTGAGGGGTGAATAGCTTATGAAATGCAGCCTCCAATGTGTGTTGCCAAAGAATGAGTCCTTAACAATCTCAACAGCATAACAGTATGAAGAGTTCCTTTAGAAAATGGTGGTCATTCATGGCTTTTTATAGCCAAGCATTGGGTTATTATGTGGCCTCTTTTGAATGTGAAAAGGGGCTCTTTAGGGCACAATTAGGTATTTGACCAGCCCACCATGAGGATTGAGCTCGGATTTAGTGTCAAATCGACTTGGGAGTTGATCCATTAGTGGTTGGCAGGCCGACCAATTTCAATAAATTCGCCGTTTAGCAGGCGCAGGGGTTTTTAGCCTAACAACCGTGCCTTTCGCACATATGCGTGCTTTGTACGATTCTATTACGCGCATACGCGTGCACACTTAGATGATGTAAAGCGCCCTTCAATTTTTTGGCCATTTTGTATAGTTTTGACCTCTTTTTGCAATGTTGTGGCATTAATCTTGTGCGATGAATGACTCCAATCCTGTTTTGATGATGTGGAGTTCTTGTCGCCACATGCAGACGAAATTTCAGTGATAACATCCCCTATGATTAATGATTGTTTGTTGATCTTTCAGTTAGTATTAAAATGAAGGTTTGATACAAGTGTAACCCTAACAAATTGTTTAACCTTTCCTTAATTAAACTATGTATTAACTGAATGAATAGCAGTTAGAGTTCAATGGTCCAGTTTGTTGTATCATGAAGGAACTATCCTTTACCTCACACCTCTTAATATGAAACAACAAGTTCATGTCAGTCATGAGTTAAACTTCTGAATGGCCTTTAATGGAGACCTTAATAATTTGAGGCCCGAGGCTATCACTATAACCTTCATCCAATATGATCGCGCCATCTTTTCCCCATCACATGGCTAGAGCCTCCCTTTGTACCATTAACATTTACTCTGCATAGTAAGGTTTTTACAGGACTCAATGAGTTTTGTCTTTGTGAAGTTTTCGAATTAGCTATACATTTTTTACTCAGTGAGGGAGGTCGATATATTGGACGAGTTTTACCCGATGGAATCAGGAAACACTACTCGACCACCCTGGTAAGTTCACAATGGTAATGTATTCTAGTAGTTGGATGGAACCTTTGGGTTTTCATTACAGTAGAAGAAAAGCACTTTCTACTATAATTCTTATTATGAATTTTAGTGAATCTTTCCCCATTATCATTATTCTCTTCATAACTCCCTAGACTATTCTCTCCCTTGGATAAGTGGACTTCATTGTTGTTTTAATCTAAAGCCTTATGGAACCTTCTCGATACTCCGCCTTTTTGTTTTTGTCTTCCACAATATTGCAAAGGCATTTCATCAGGGGTTAATGTATTTGTATTTACTTATGGGGGTTTTCATTGTCCCTCTATTATATTTTATGCATTACCCTTACCTTTAACCATTGTTACATGGTGTTGCGCCTCTATGAGACCACGCGCAAGTTCTGGTCCATAAATTAATTTGATAGGGTAGAACCCACGTTGTATATTGCATGTTATATTCTGTTAAAGTGAAATAAAATTCCTTTCGATAGGATTTAATAATGTTTCTTGCCTTTGTTGGGTACTATTGTACTGAGTGTTTCTTGGAAGTCCACCATTATGTAGATTCCCCAAACTACTAGTCGACTCTTATGACTGCAATTTCCTTTAGAAATATTACTGTATTTTCATTTGGCATATCCATATATAAATATATATTGGGGATTATGTGTACTGAATAATTCATTTTAAGAACATACTTTGCAACATGCAATTATTTGGATCTGTAATTAAATTTGGGTCATCATTTTTTCATTCAGTTATCATTGTTGTTTGTGTGCGATAAATAGCATTCGAGGCCTCGTACTTGGCATGAATGTTAACTCTATGTTTAAACTTTGAGCAAAATCATCCTCTTCAGCACGGAAATTTATTCCATGTTATATTTTGATATTCGCATTGGCCTATAGAATTTAAATATGTGTTTTAAAGATTTGAGCAATGCATTCATCCTAATCGCACTGTGCGAACCCATGCAGTTTGGATTTTCAATGTTAGAGTTGTTTCTTTACTTCATTTCCTGAAGAGTTTGTTTTAAATTATTTGGTAACCAATTCTAATGATGGGACCCTATTGTTGCGAGGGTACCCATTAGGAGGTTCTTGGACCACCTTCCCCTTCAACCTGGGGGCGTCAACTCAACCAAAACGCGAAAGGGAAAAGACATCAGGGTTTCTGAGTCATAAGTTAATTGAAACTCGGTATAAACATTTCCTTTATCAAATCATTATATTGAACGGTACAATCATTTTACTTTTGTTGAATAATTATTAATAATAAATTTGCGTTTCCTTGCAGGGACATTCGATCATGCAAAATTCCAAACTCAGACCCCTGCCATACACACAAAAGGTATTCGGGTTCCATATCACCATCTTGAGAGAGTGCTTGGTTTTTCTAAGGATAGATGCAATTCTAAATCTAGAATGCTATCATCGTGAGAAAATATGTTCATTCATAACGAAGGCTGATCTATTGTCTCTATATCTTTAGTTTAAAGAAACACATAAAGACCAAGATTCTATTGCAGTATAATAGGATGATGTGAGCAGGACTATACCATTGTTTATAATTGAATAGTTGACTTAGATGGAAGCTCTATCAGTCATTTCTTTATTTCGGTCTGATACTTATATAGAAGTTGGAACGATTATATGATTTGTTAATATAGTTGTGTAATTCGAATTTATCGAAGAAATATATGTACATACAAATTGTAGGAGTTCAGAATCTTTGTCTTTCGACTCATCAGGTCTTCGTTCCTCTATTATTTTGTTTCCAGAATTTTGTATGCAATCTACTAGCCTATTCGTTTTCCCTTATATTATTTTTCTTTTCCAGATCTTCATTTGTGACTAGACACACTATTCGCTTTCCATCATTTAATTTCTAGAGATTTATCTATGACAAATTAGCTTGTTCACTTCCCATTATTTCATTTCTAGACATGTGTTTATGATTGGTTAGACTATTTTCCTTCTATCATTCAATTCTAGAAATGTATTTACGACTAGTTATACTATTCATTTTCCAATATATTTTTAGCACCTATTGGATATGCATACACTAGAATTTAGAATGAATCATGTAATTTTGTATAGCTATTTATACATATACATACATACATACATACATACATATACATATACATATATACACACACACATATCCATATACACAGTTACTTACTATTGTATGTAATCAGTTCCAATAATGATTAATTGGTAGGGCAATTCATCTAGAATTAAGGGATGACCCTGCAAACATTTTTTATCTCAGATTTACTTCTAAAATAGCATTCGTACAGTCTAAAGTTTACTTGCAAAATGGAAATAACCAGATGTGTTTTCTTCAACGATATGGTAGTGATTTCTAGCACAGTATAATGAAATAGTATTCTATTTAACACAACTATATTTCCTAATACATCTCTATAATTCAATTTCATTCCAACTAAGATACTTAGAAAGGTTTTCTCAACAGTTACAATTAAACTGTAAGGGTTTACCCTACATTTCATTTCATTCTTTTAGAATTTAATAAAATAGAGTACTTCATTCAGATCTAAATAGATGTTATTCTATCAGCCAATAATTCCAAATAACATTTAACAAAGAAGGAGTAGATAAACATATCTAAACAATTTTCAAACAACAAATGGAATAGCCAAGTTCCTCCCAACCTTAGAGTAGAACAACCAAATTACTTGTCAGGTTCACCCCCCGGCCTGACATTGAATCCATGAAGGCGAACTTAGAACTCCTCCTCAACAATAGTATTCTAGTTTCAACAACATCTACTTGCCTCACACTCAGTAAGAAGTGTTCATGAAAAAAAGAGATAATTATTTCCCAGCATACTAGGAAGTGTCCTACCTCCTCTCATATGTTATATATCCAAAATCAATCTTGCCTAGGTCTTTTTCCCCTTTGGAATTTTCACAGATTTCCAAATACCTGGTTTTCAGGGGCTTCCAATGGCCAAATACATGATTTTACACATGTAACATTCAACCTTGAGGTAGTTCCAACATGTTCCCCTCTCGTGGAGTCATAGTTAGTTGATTTTAACCTAGCTGTTCCATTTGTCCATCAACAATAAATACAAAATATTTTGTTTCATACAAGTGTCATAGTCAAATAGTTAGTTGGGTCAAATCAGATCTCTTCCCAATAGTCATAATCACCAATTACAATTAACTAAATTCTAAATTTGGAATTGCCATAAATGGAAATAATTTTCAAGTTTTGAATTTACCAAAAACTGAAATAATTTCCTAAGCAATTTCAGACTTAAAAATAAATTTATTTTTGGGGATGTTAGAGTTCCACCTTGTCATTCTTATACACTAAATGGTAATCTCCTCTTAGAACGTGTGCATGGAAAATAGATGATTGAAAATAATGCATATGGTCCTTGCACCAATTGGGATATCATTGTCGAAAGGTTTATCAATAAAGGCATGTTGACTTGCTAAGTTGCTACAACAATATTGATTCCCGAGGATAATTTTAAAATGGTGTTGTCATTGGAAAAAGGGATGGAGGAATAGGAACAATGTGGCTTTCAACAGGAAGGCCCAATGACATTCAAATAGGGGTCATACAGGTGAGGAATTTTAACATTATTTTGGAAGGGGGTGCCAAGAAGATTCAAGACTTGAGTGGATATGAAAAGGGGGTTGTTAATAAATAAATATTTAAAGATTAAGTATTGGTCATTATTTCCTTATATTTAATATTATGTACAAAAAGTAGTTTGTAAATGAATAACTAGTCATGTTAGTAGTGATTGGTACCTTGTTAACATTTTGATAGGTGGATACTCACTAAAATGGTTTAATCTCAAGTATTTCATCGGGTTGTTGTGGGGTGATACAAAAGTTACATCAATAATATACAAGCATATCCCCGCTACCAGCAAGCATCCATAGCTTCAACGAGTTTACTTTAACTTCGCACATAATCATTGGTTCTTTTAAATTCCTAGTTGTTTAATCTTTAAGTTTCACCCTTTTGATTTTTAATGTATGTAGCATTTTTTCATTATGTGATCCGGATTATTTTTGGCATGAAATGAGATCGAAGATATGATAAAGAAATGCACAGAGATATCATAGATATTCAATAATATAACATAAATGTATCAAGGATGAAACCATAAACACAGATATACAGTAATACACAATTTCTATTAATGAAAGAAATGTAGAGAGACTGTAAAAATACAGAGTGAAAGACTCGCTAGAATGGTGGCAGCTTATCTCTGAGAAAAGATGTGGCGGCTACTTGCATTCACAAGAGGATGATTACAATGAGGCCCTGGAGGCCTTTTTACTATCAACAGGAATTCCAAAAGTCCTAGACATCCAAAACCCTAACCCTAGGAGATGAAGCTCCAAAAGTCATGTGGGCCCCGTTTGGGTAAGTTAGTACATCAACTTCCCGAGGTCGTAACTTTTGCATACAATCTCTGTTTTAGGTGTATGATAGCTCGTTGGAAAGGTATATTCGAGGAGATTCATTTTGGGGGCTCAATCATGCCTTACGTTATCATTGAGAACCTTTATCTTGAAAAACCTTCATTTAGGCCCTCAAAATGGCCCCAGAAGTTAAAACCTGCTAAAAATAGTAAATTGCCAAAATTGCCAGAAAATTGTTTTGAGCCAGTTGGAAAAGGTGGGTGGCCACCGATATCCACCTAGATCAATCCTCCCTCCTTAGGAAGAAATGGTCTCCATTGAGTTGGGTTATCAGGGAAGAGGGAAAAGTGTTTGTTGGATCTGCATCTGGGTGAGCTGCTTGTATTGTTGGAGACGTCACATTGCTTAGTTTGTGGAAGTATGTCATGAACCTATTGAAGTTGGGGTTGTTCAACAAGTCAAGATACATGAGAGGAAGGTGTGAAAAAGTAATTTTTGTGATTTGTTGCAACCTTGTCGACCTGCTTCTGTTGGACAGAAGGTGCAGGGGGAGAGACTGTAGTGTTTCTAGTGTCCTTATGCTCGCCTTTTGAACAGATTGTGAAGAAGCTAAATTTTGCAATATGAGATACTACCTTGCGACACTTTTTAGGTGGAACAATAGTTGGAACTACCTCTGGTATTCTGTAGAGATGACCCCCCAAAGTAACAATGACATTATGTTGTCGAGACTCATAAATAGCATGGCGCTTCCACATATATGGCTAGCCCAAGAGAACATCACACACATCCAGTGATGCAACATCAAATAATACCTCATCCTTGAAGGGTTGGATACCATGTGACAATCGACACTGTTGGCTGACACAAAGATCTCGTCCTTGGAAAAGCCACCTGATGTTGTATGGCTGCGGGTTTGGTGTTGTGGACAAACCCAACTGTTTGACGACCTCTGCTGAGATGAGGTTCTTTTGGCTTCCACTATCAACAATAAAATGTAGCGGGGTCCCCTTCACCCACATCTGTGAATGAAAAAGGGGCTCCCCCTCTTCAGGATCTATTGGTTCTCCTGGTTGAATTGATGTGGTTGCGACAATAGCAGTGGGGTCTGTGTCAATGATCTGTCCTTTACTAGTATTTTCTGAATCAGATTCTGAATCAAGGTTCGGCTCCTTGTCTTTTATCTCATCCACCAATGATTTTTTTGAGCGACATTCATCAGTGTTGTGCCAGGGGATTTTGTGGAAATCACACCATTTTTCGGTGTCCTTCTTTGTCTTCCTTTGACCCTTCTTTGCCTGTGTCTTGGACTAGTTTTTGGGAGATTGTTTGTTAGGGCGGTATTTGTCATACTTTGGTTGTTGCGGATTTGCAGGCTCGAATTCCTATTTGTTCTGGTGCATAAATTTCTGCTCAATTTTAACAACATATCGATAAGTAGCACCGAGTGATGAGATGTCCAGAAAATCCATTTCAGTCTGGATGTATCTATGTAGAACCCCAAGGTATTTCAAAACCAAATGTCGCTTGGAGTCTTTGATACCTAGCTTGGTTCGCAAGGTATGGAATGTATTGGTGAACTCCGAAATAGCTTGGATCCTTTCTTGCCGCAGTTTGGTCCATCTCATGTACTGGTCCTCATAGTTGCCAACAGGGTAATACTGTTCCTTTACTGCATCCAAAAAAAAAATCCCAAGTGCGATCGGCCCCATATATTCCATACTCCTTTGTGGAACCTTGCTCCGAGTAAGTTTCCCACCAATGTTTGACATGAGGGAGAGTTTTAAGAAGTGTGAAGGTGATATTTTCTTTGTCAGAAAAATTGTGAATAGAGAAATAACCTTCTAGCAGAGTTAACCATTTTTCTAGGGATTCTGCATCTATCTGTCGTTCAAATACAAGAATATCAAAGTTAAATTGTACCTTGAAATGCAAGGTGCCTCCAAAGTGGCTACTTGATTAAGATGCACCTGATGCTATCGGCAGGTGTAGAAGGATGTGGGCAAAATTATCCATCATTTCATCCCTCTGTCATGTGAGAGCTTGCTCTAGCAACAGATTGATAGGATCATTTGCTCCATCATTTTTCTTTTCTTCCGCCATTGAGGGTTTCTTGGGTGTGCGAGAGTGATTGTCTTCAAGAGAGACAAGCTCGAGACCCAAATTGCTATACTCAGAACTCATTGGGGACATGCACTAAAAAAAATGATCAAGAGAAGCCTTCTCTCATACCACTGATCCAGATTATTTTCGGCATGAAATGAGATCAAAGATATGATAAAGAAATGCACAGAGATATCATAGATATTCAATAATATAATAGAAATGTATCATAGATGCAACCACAAACACAGATATATAGTAATACACGATTTCTATTAATGAAATAAATGTACAGAGACTGTAAAAATACAGAGTGAAAGACTCGCTAGAATGGTGGCAGCTTATCTTTGAGAAGAGATGTGACGGCTACTCGCATTCGCAAGAAGATGATTACAA
>ML836261.1:47322-60753 GCA_009831015.1 Picea engelmannii
TGGAAAGAATAAACATTCGTATAGGGTTATGTACATATATATTTATATATAATTATGTATACCTAATACTTGTACATAAGTTTAAAATATTCTATTTCATCTTCTTTGAGATTTGAATTGAAGAAATACAAGTTCCGAAAGTTCATAAGTTAATTTCATACATGCATACCTACAGGTTTTCTGATTTCAATTCCAACAGGTGTTCGAATATAATGAAAGACAAACAATATATTTAGTCTTCATAAGATTTTTGGAAAGGATAGATAGGAATTAAAAGAAATAATAGTTCTATTTGACTACAATGAAGCATTGAAATATATCAATACAGAAGTAACAAAAACAAAATTTGGTGAAACATACTTTTTGGAAGTATACCGGCCGATATGCCTACTTTATAAACAGTCTAGGTAACATAAAGAACCTTCGTACCATTAAGAATGGATTTTAAATTCGCTAACCCTAGTATTCTCAATTTCAAGTATACAAGAGAAGGAATATGGGGATTAAAACCTTTAAAGTTTGTAATACAAATCCAATCATACCAAAGACAAAGTGTTTCCAACCTCACACAAGTATTGTGTTCTCTTCCAACAATGTGATATCGGCATAAAAATAGGTTTTACCCCTTAACCAATCGATACAGGAAATCGGGACGAAACTTCTCTTATTAATGACAAAGTTGGACACAACCTTGGTCATCTTATCTAGAACTTGGAAAGCTAAGTCTGGGAGGTATTTTGCACGAAACCCTAATACCTTTTGCACGAATGATAGGAACCTCCATCCAGAACATTGTGTAGTCGAAACATGTGCAAGAAAATATCATTGTGAACAGTATTAAAATATACGTAAGTAAATCTAACGAAAAAAATTCGACAGAATGAAAAATGATGGTAACAGTTGATTCTGAAATGATACTTAAGTCACGACTAGAGATCTGGCATCCTTCCCTAGTCACGTTTTAATTGAATAGATGTCCTAGGCTGAGGGGAGGATGGTCCATATATTCCTGATGGGTACCCTCACATCAGTAGAGCCCCATCATTAGTGCTGGCATCAAAACATAGAATCAATGTTTCTCTATGAAATGATGAAGAATAACAGTGCTAATATTTAAAATACACATTTTATAAGACATACCGTGGGAGCAGGCCGAAGGCATAGTATAAACGTATACACAAAGTAAACTCTATATGTAAATACTGAGATTTAAAACCCTCCCAGAACCAACTATCTATATTGCAGAGGGTACTTATAAAGCAACGATAAATAAAGATTTAACCTTCTGCTGAAATTTTACCAGACATAAATATGGTGTATAATACCACAGACAACGATACTGATAGTGATATATACTTAAAACAATAAATTCTATAAACTCGAATATCTTATTACATGGGTTATTTTCAATCGAACTGTTCGAAAAACAAAAAAACACAGAAGTCACATTTTTCAAACTGTGTCGGACAAGAATGCAATAGCCTCTCATGAAACATTTTTATTCACAAGGACCAGCTAAGGGTCTGTTGAGGAAATACAGAAGGGTGGACTCAACCCTTATAAAAAAATAAGAAATAAATGCAATGTAGTATGCAGTACATAGAGCGGGAATTTAGCCAGACTAAAAACCCCGCTAAGCATCACATATTGTTAAATTTCAGGCCTCGACACATATCAACAAGGGGACAGTAATATAATAACGACAATAGGAATTACCAAAATCCTAAGGCTAAGACCAGGAGAGAGATAATGAAGGTGTGATGATTTTAAGATTTGGAACAAGGGAATGGGATGCCAACCTCTATAATAAAAAATCGAGATTCGCTTAATGACCATAATATAGTGGTATCATAAGGTCACCAGGGAGGGTGAATGACAATATTTGTTCCACCGGGTAACGTTTCCCCAGGCTGAAAACCTTCACTATTGAGAATATAATACGCAAAACCTTTTCGAAGGACTTCACAATGAAAACAAAAAACACATTAAACCCTAAGAGGAGTCCTAACTACACAGTGTAAATACTGAGTGTATGAACGATGGTCTAGCCATGTGATGAAGGAAGAGTTGGTGCAATTATATTGGATGAAGGGTAAGATGAAAAATTTGAAACTCGCACACATAGGACAGCCATTAAATGGTAGATGCAGATCTTTAACTCCCTCCTGACAGGTAAACCATTCTTCCCATGCCAAGAAAACGTGCATTTAATAATAGTCCCTTCGTGACACAACTAGTTGGGATACATTCACTCCAACTGTATCATTTCAGTTGACTTATCATTCAAGAGAAGTCTTTGTTGAGACATCATTTAGCTAAGGCAAATTTAAACGAGGATTAGTGTGGGATTTCATTACACAAAACCTTAATTTAGGTGGCAACTGGAAGATTGCTAACCACGATTAATTTGTAAGGAATCCATTTAGTGAATTGGACCTTACCAAATGATGCTAAGAATCTATTACTAAGCCTCTTATATTCAACTAAGGGGTAGAGTCATGAACCGATACATTATATCTGGTATATGATTGTTATCTCAAGGTTAAATAAGATAGTCTTGCGCGCAAGCATAGAAACTCATATTTAAAGGAGATATTGGATTATAAGTCCTAAGTCTAGTCTAATATATACACATATTCTTATATATGAGAGTAGTTGGGAGTGGAGGGGATTAATAGAATTATGGGAAATCATCCATATGATATTTATTGTTCAAAGTAAGTAGACTGGTGTAAAGATATCGTAGTGTGGTAGTCAGAACTTAAGGCACCTCACAAATATTTATAGACATGAAATTAATATTATTGCCTCTTAACTTTGAATCTATTAAATGAATTTGAAGGTTAATGTCCCTTAGAATTTATTTTTTATGGAAAATTTGAGGTACATTACATATGGTATCAGAGCCAAGGTTACAACAATTGGAGTTTGAACAATACCAAACTAAGTAATTAGAATATATTTTTGTCTATGTAAAACTAACAAATCATTATTGTTACAAACAGAAAACTCTTTCCTGTTTTGTGTGAATCATGGAAGCCCAGGATGACGTAGAAATATGACTTGAGGGGAATCCTGAACAAAGACCTCCTAAATATATGAGATAGAATAGTGATGGAAGCTCACCTACTGAAGTTCTGGAAACGATGATGAATCTCATTATTGAGCTACAGGTTTTCAAGGCAGACAATGAGAAACTGAAGAAGGAAGAACATGAACAACAAAAAATAAATGAAGTCCTGTTGCGTATTATAGTGACAAATAAAATCCCAAAGGACTATAACCATGAAGAATAGGTCAGTAGAAGGGCCTCCAAGAATTCTGGTCTCGATGCAGAAAAAGGGGACAACTCATCTGAAGGTACAACTTCAGCTGAAGATACAAAACAAAATAGACAAAAAAAAAAAAAACAAGTAGATCACCTTCAAGGAGAATTTAAGAAAATCAAACCTTCTACCTTTGATGGGGAATCCATAACAGGGGAGGAAGATAAATCATGGTTATTAGACATCAAGAATTATTTCCAGATATACAACTATTCCAACAATATGAAGGTGAGGATTGGACATCTATAATCTGAAAGCAAAAGCTATCATTTGGTGGCAAGATCTGAAATTGGCCAAGGGCCTAAAGGAGAAATAGATGGAATGGTCAGACTTTAAGAAATACTTTAATAAACATTACCTATATGAAAGTTACTATGAAATTAAAACCAAAGAATGTTATGAGCTATGACTTGGTCAAATGACTATGGAGGATATGATAAACAAATTCCTAGAATTACTAAGGTTTGTACCTTATATCCGGGAGGAAAAAGTGAAAATCTAGCGGATCCTAAGATGTTTACCATAGTATTACAAGGAAATAATCAAATTTGATAATCCCAAAAACTTGAGTGAAGTATTTGTTGAGGAAAAATCTCCCTGCAGATAGGTAGATCGCCTCTTGAGAGCTAGACTCTTAACTCTTAAGACAGAAGGTGCTTAACATGGAAACTTAATTCCTTTTAGATCTATATAAACTAATGTGTGAGGAGGAAGGAGAAAAGAAGTACCTTTTTAATGGTGTTTGTCCCTGCATAGTCCAAGTTGAGCTCCAATATTAAACTCCTCAATAAGCCCTATAGACAAACCAAGATACAACCAACTTCCTAATCTACTGAGATTAGCTAGAAATAGATTTATCTATTAGAGACAAATTCATGTGAGATCAAACACAGACTTGAAAAAGACAAGCCAAGCAAATTATATTAATGAGAAAAACAATGAAGAAAACTTACAACCATAGATGTGAGTGCAATAGCTTTATCAACTTCCCCTTGTCTAAACCCTTTCTTAAACAGTCCACACACAGAATGTTGATGCTCCAAATGACATACCACTCATGAGATCATAATTTTGGTATAATCTTCAATATCCATTCCTCTTTTCCTCCATGGAAATCCCATATTATATAGGATTTGGAGGATTAAACACCATGGAGAGGATCTCTCATCAGATCCACTAAGAAAGTGATCTCCAAGATATTTAGGGAGAAAATATCTCTTAAGGATTTTGGGGAGGAAATATCTCTCAAGGATTTTAAGGAGGAAATATTTCAACCATCCATGAGATCCTCCACCTTCCCTAAAAAATAGGAAACCAAATGTGAGGTGGATTATCACTCTTAATTACTTTCTTTTTCATGAATATTAATAATAATTCATGTGCACTTGATTCTCTCACTTAATCAATTTCTTTTCCATGAATATTAATAATAATTCATGTGTACTTGGTATTTTTTCCTTCATGTAATATATCCCTCCTCCACATTGACTAGGGATTGTGACATAGGTTATTCTATGGTGTCGAGGTGTACGTGACACTTATATGACACTTTACGAAACTTAGGGCGAGGTACCTAGGTGTGCAAATTTCATGTGTAACAGAATGCCCCCTAAAGTGTGAGGTCAGAAGAGAGAATGATGGTCGAAACACTTTACAAATATTTAAATCAAGGGTATGGAATCAGAGAACCTGGTAGAAGCTGCACACAAACATCCAACAGATATTATGACATGTTTCAAACCCAAGGTAGGCATACCTAATCTTGAGTGATAAAGACTTGCAAGATATGGGCACCATAAAATACACTGCGGATCCATAATTATATTGACAAAAAGGTATAGCCACTAAAGATACACTGTGGATATATACTACCATGACCTGAACTGATCATAGCCATGAAGAATACACAGTGTATATACGAGATGACAAGACATAGCGATGACCAATACAAAGTGGATCTATGTAACAATATATGTGTCATTGTTCAAGAGAAACTTCATCGCAACCTGGGAAAAGTACATATCAGAGTGATCACTCAACCTAGGGTCTTCTTACCGATCCCGATGTAGCATGAATATAACCATGTGAATAGATTTCCTGATGTTGAACATGGCATAAACCACTTGATTACCGGTCAATGATGTAAACCGTTAACAAGCACGAGGGAGATCACCATTCATATCAATGATTCCCAAGGTACTCTAGTACATTCCAATGAATGTGAATGGATGAGATGAAGTCAAACATCCGTGGAATCATCCGATCAGAGGTCAATGATGTAAACCCAATATCAAATGTGAGGAGGCCTACCATTGAGGCATTTAGGTCGTAAATTACTAATTGGTTTCTAAGTCTAGTTCCTGGATAATGTGTTGAAGTCAACAAGAATAGACTCATCGAAGGAGGGCCTTGATGTATCCCCCATCAATGACACAAAATAGACATAGAGATGTAATTGGTAGATCAAATGAACATGGACTGACACAGGTATTTAAACAAGATATTTGTGATGGATAACTCTCGAGGCGGATACTTTCATTGAACACTAAGGCACAACAATAGAAACATGACATGGATCAAAACACGATGATGCAGTGGATACTGTGACTTTCGTCGGGTGACCCAAAGGAGTAAGAAAAACTCATAGGATTGGTTCAGTACATAGGTGTAGGGGATTAATATGTGCGCAAAGATAAAATGCCATGTTCAAGGGAGACTCTAAGAGTTACTGGTAATGTTCTCAAAAATTGCTTATCTTGCTTCCTTAAATTTTCTCCCCCATCCAGATAGACAAGTACCTCTTTTTAATTTAACGAGCTCAAGGAGGGTAACACATGCTCGATATAACTCACCTTCAGTAAGTTCCTCTTCCTTTGATTAATGAAATGGAAGAACTAAGGGTTTGATCCTGTATGGGCCTGTCGATGTTTGTTTTAATGAGTCCAAAGATAGAAAACTCGAAGGTATTTCATGATTATAGAGTCTGGAAAAACACTTAAAAGAGAACTCTCTCAGTTCCTTTTTCGTAAAGTAGTTTGATGAGACCGAAAAAGAGATAAACTATCGCTCAACATAAATTTTCTTCAAATACTTTAACGAGCGTGAAGAGAGAAAGGTCACTCGACAATCTTTTCATGTTTAGAGAGTCTGAAAAGAACTTAAAGACGACTCCAATGTTGTCCTTTTTCCTAATGTTAGTCTCGCGAGGTCGAAAAAGAGATAAATCATCACTCAAAAGATGCCCTTTCAAACCTTTTAATGAGTGGGAAAGGAAGCAAGATCACTTGACAATCTTTTCATGTTTAGAGAGTCTAAAAAGAGTTTAAAGACGACTCCGGGGGGTTCCTTTTTCGTGTATCCATACAAGTCCGAAAAAGATATAAAAGTATACCTGGATGCATTCTCATGTATTTATGAGCACGAGAAAGAACAGAGACTAAGCTTGGTATGCCCCCAGCTTGAAATCTGGCGGCTTAACTCCAGAATGATCATCAAAGGCTGGAGACATGCCCTCCAAGCTTCAATTCATTCCCCAACTTTGAGGTTGTCACCAATTTCTATACTAGATGAGAGAAAGGAAAAGGGTGGATGAAAAGAAGGTTCAAGAGAGGCGACTATTTCATTTTTTAACGAGCTTGACACAGGAAAAGAATTATTGTCAGGGTTTTGGGTTTGATCCCCAGATTGTTGTTTCATTTTTTAACAAGCTTGCTACAAAGAGGAAAACTATGCTCAAGGCCTCTGTTTCATTTTTTAACGAGCTTTCCATAGAGAAGAGAAACTATGATCATGGCCTCTACTTGATCATGGCTTCCAAGAGAATAATGCTCTGGAAGGATACCGTGTCAAGGGAAAAGACTCGGTCATGGCTTCCAAGAGATCTTCGCTAGATGGAAGATAATCATTTCAGAAGGAACAAATGTTGAGGGCCACGACAGGGGTAAGGAGAGAAGGCTCCAAAATCTCTACAGAGGAAATCACCATGTCAACTACTAGATCCAAATCATCAAAAGTCAAAGGCATGGGAGACGATAGAAAATCAACATTAGGAGGGGAGATAGATTGTATATCTGCCCGAATTTCTTCATGAGGGGGAATAAAATAGGATCGGTAATGGTTATCATCCTGAGGTAGCTCTTCAATGCTAAACATTTCCGTGATAGATTCATTCGAGGGAAAAATTGGGGAAATGTAATCGATCGTAGATGGTAAGGAACTCAATCGTGATTGCATCAAGGAACTATGGGATACCAATAGATGTTGGTTATCCGACGAGGGAGAAGCGGATTGGATAGAAACATATGATGTTTCGGCTGGACTAAGTGGCACAATTTCACCTAGTGCATTGAATTCCAATGGATGAGGTACAATCCAAGGGTCAGATGATTGCAAAGATTGACAAGCCACGGTCGAAATCATATCGATGGTGGAAATATGATGTGTAGTTAGTGGAAGTAGTGTAGGGAAGGTACCCATGAGGCTAGAATCTTTGAGTAAGCCAACACCAACACTTTGATATGTGATCTTGTGGTCTCCCAAAAAAGGAATATTGTTGGTAGTGGGAACTCGAGCATCGATCGTGCAGAAATCTAACTGATCAACAGTGACAATTTTTTCCTGATGAGGAAATTGTACACATCGAAAGACCGACAAGAAAACAATAGTCATAGCATAAAACCAACTTCTTACAAGTAACTGTTGGCAAATATATAATAGACAACGAATGGCATGACTACAGGAAGAATGTACAGAGGATTGTTAGCATATTTATAGGTAGCGTATACTTGTCATTGATGGCAAGTACACTAGTGGTGATGGCTTGAGTATAGCAGCGATGATCAACGGAGCAGTGAAGGTAGGCCCGTAAGGTTGAGAATAATTTCTGATCGTTGGATCCTCTTCAAATTCCCGATATATTGAGGGTCGTCAGATCTGAATGAAGACAAGAAAAGCGCACTGAAAAGGAAGACAGATCTCAGCAGTTCGATTCAAGCATGGGATCCGACCATCGTTGGATCAAGGAGAACTTGCACGCATTTTAAAGTATAACAAGGAGAAAAGGGGCTCACAAAATCCCGTAAGACAGAGGGCCATCCATCTCAGGGGGTTATGTGGACCGTTGATCCAAGACCATTTTGGGGTTTCGAGGATCAAGTGTTGGAGATGTCAAAGAATATTGACATCAAGAATCCCAAAATCGCGATGTGTGAAATCCATACTGAATCTGAACCATCATATCAAGATGTGATCTAGACCATCGACCCGACACATGTCAACAGACCACATCAGCTAGGAACACGTGGCACAACCAGGTAATCACAAGTGTCAGACTAATTCAACATTTTAGGCACATGTAAGTCACGAATCATAGTGACATGTGGCAGTATTCAACACGTGTCAATCCACATGCGATGCTAGAAGATGGAAACCACTTCAAAGTTTCAAGGATCGCGTGTTGGAAATGTCAAAGAAACAATGCAACGGGAATTTCGATTTCGCGATATGCAAAATCACGACATAATCTGAGCTGTCAAATCAAGATCACATCTAAACCGTCGATCCAACTCATGTCAGAAAACCACGTCAGCTAGGAACACATGGCACAACCAGGTAATGACAAGTGTTAGAATTATTCAACATGCCAAGCACGTGTAAGTCATGAATCAGGGTGACACGTGATAGTTATTTAACGCATGTGACGTCAGCAAATGTACACCTGGTCAAAGTTTTGGGGATTGAGAGGTTGACATGTCAAAGAATATTGACATCAAGAATCCTGATATTGCGATATGTGAAATCACGATGTAATCTGAGCCATCATATTAAGGTTGAATCTAGACCATTGATTCCATCCCTTTTCGGAGTTTCAGGGATCGAGAGTTGGACATGTCAAAGATAATTGACATCAGGAATCTTGATATCGCGATATGTGAAATCACGATGTAATCTGAACCATCAGATCAAGATATGATCTAGATCTTTGATTCGACTTCTTTACGGAATTTCGAGGATCGGGATTTGTAAGTGACAAGAACATTGAACATCTGGAATGCCAAAATGCCGAAACCCATTTTAAAGGCAGGATTAATAAATTTCATCCATCCGTGTGGATAAATTGGAATATGATTGGAAGGTTATTGTTCTCTCTCACAGTTAACCCCTCAGTTACGAATCGATTAATGAAATGGACTCATGATTGGAAATCAGTTAGCATTTCAGTTGGCGTTTCAGTTGCTCAGATAGTTGTCTTTCTTTTGCCTAAGGAGTTGGGAAGTTGAACCGTTGTGTAGTTGTATATAAAAGAAAATGAGACAGACTGTGTATGGTTGGCTGTTCCAGATGGAAAATGAACGAAATAGTAAGAAATGGAAAATGAGAAGATGCATAGCATGAGACTTAGAAAATGTGTAGAGTGAGATGAAACGCAGAGCAGAAGAAGAGCAGAATGACAGAAAGAGTAAAAGTAGAGCAGAATGACAGAAAGAGTAGAAGCAGAGAAGAATGACAGAAAGAGAAAAATCAGAGAAGAATGACAGAACAAGTTGAAGAAGAGTAGAATGAGAGAACGATTTGATGCAGAGCATACCTACTGAACAAACAGAGGAAGAGAAGAGCAACAGAACAGTGTGTAGAAGACCATATTTAAAGAACAAAGAAATGTTGGTAAGAAATGATTTATCTGTAAAGTTGAATATTTATTTAGCCATTCATATTTTAGGGAGGTTGGGAGGTGCTTGGGACGACTGTTGTCCTCAGAAGTTCAAGTGGGAGCTTGAACACAGGAAGTTGTAGCTTCCATCTGGTTGCAGCCAGAGAAACCAGGGTGGCAGGGTGGTGCGAGGGAGAACAAGTGTTCTCTGTTATACAGGTTGGAGCCTATGTAACTGGAAGTTGGTGCTTCCATCCAGTTGGTGCTGGAATATTCAGGGAGTTGGTGCTTCCTTCTAGTGGGTGCTAGAGAAACCAGAGAGTTGGTTCTCTCAAACAAGTTGTAGCTTGTAAAACAGAGGTAGCAACCTCACATTGAGTTGATGCTCAATTAGAGATGATGTACAGAACCTAAAAGACTGCCTATCATTTCGAAGAAGAAGAGGTTTTCTCCCTTTATGGGTTTCCTCATGAAAATCTTTCTCTGTGTATACCTTATGTGTGATTGATGATTTTTACTTCTACTATTCATATGTTGTATAATTTTGATGATCACTTTAAAAAAGATTAAGAATATTTTAATAGAGTTAAGATTGTTTAAGCTCAAAGACAACTGATTCACCCCCCCCCTCTCATTTGTATTAGTAATTTCAACAACTGGTATTAGAGAGGGTTCCTTTTATTTAAAGGTAGATCTGTAAGATTAAACATGACAAGTCATGAAGGGACTTCAACCTCTAAGCCCCCTCTGTTTGATGGAACAAATTTTGCCTTCTGGAAGATTAGAATGAGAACATACTTAATGGCCTTGGGTGCTGATGTTTGGGATGTAGTAGAAACTGGATATACAAAACTTGTTGTGCTAGCCTCCAAGGATGATAAGTTAGAGTTTAGTTTTAATTCTAAGGGGATGAATGCTATCTTGAATGGACTTGCTGAAGCTGAGTTTGTAAAGGTTATGCATCTTGATACTGCCAAAGAAATGTGGGATAAACTTATTAACAGTTATGAAGTAAATGAGAAAGTAAAAGATGCCAAACTCCAAACATACATATTGAAATTTGAACAACTATAGATGAATGAAGATGAAACAATTAGCAAGTATTTTTTAAGAGTTGAAGAACTTTTAAATGCCATGAAGGGTATTGGTGAGGAGTTTGATGATTCACTCTTAGTTCAGAAGATTTTAAGATCTTTGCCTGATAAATTTAATCCAAAAGTCTCTGCAATAGAAGAATTAAATGATCTTAAAACTCGGTCCATTGATAAACTTCTAGGAACTCTAACTACATATGAAATGAGAATTAACAAAGACAAATCCAGTACTAGAGAAGCATCTTTTAAAGTAGACAAGAATACTGATTCAGAATTAGATGATATTGAGGCAAAATTTGTGACAAGGTTAAAGAAAGGATCAGGAAAATATCAAGGGAAGTTTCCATTCAAATTCTTTAACTGTGGTAAGATAGTTCATTTTGCATCTAAGTGTCCCCATCAGAAAAAGGACCAGAACTTTGATGGTGAAAAGAGGTACAAACACAAGAAATATAATAAGAATAAAAGTTTGGTTGCAAATAATGACAATTCCTCATAAGACACCGATAGTGACTCAACCTATGAAGATAAGGCAAATGAATTCATGCTTATGGCCAAGGAGGATTATGATAATAAAAGCACAGGCAGTGATGAGAACGATGAAGAAGCTATGGTTGATTTGGAAGGAGAACTGATCAATGCATTGGAAGAAATCGATAGACTCAGAACCAAGAACAGAAAACAAAAACAATTGTTGACACAGTTCGAGAAAGACAACAAAAAACCTGATGAAGACTTTTCTCTGCTGAAGGTGGAATTAGAAGAGGCAAAGAAAATAGAAGACATACTGAAGCAACAATTATTAGAGAAGAAAGTTAGGTGTGAAGCCTTAGAATAAGAGATAGTAAAAACTAGAAAAGAAATGGAGAAATTTAAGTGACTGTATCATCAAAATCTACCAAGTATTAAAGCCTCAGAAGAATTAACCTCCATTCTAAATCAACAAAGAAATTCAAAGTTGAAAGATGGATTGGGATATGAAGAAGGGTCAAGTAGTGATCATCCAAGTAATACAGAATCTATCAAGTTTGTCAAATCCTCAAACATTGGCAACAGTCACTCTGCAGAAACAAAGAAGGAAAATCAGCCACCAAGAAGAAATGAAAGAAAAAGCCCCAGATCTGAATTTATAGACTAGAAAGATTATTGGCATGACAGAAGTCGACCTTTTCAAAGAAGACAGATGTTTTCAAGGTACAAATATTTTTTCTATGGTTATTGTTTTCTCTATTCTAATTTTTATCACAAAGCTATAAATTGTTCTTTAAGATTTAGATATGAATAATCAAGATATACAATGAATAACTATCTTCGAAAACAAAGATTGAGACAGCCAAGGAACAAACAATCACATATTATAAATCATGTGATGACTAGGAGAAGGACAAAGGTGAAACAAAACAATAGATATAAGCATAACAATCGTTATGATCTATTATTCAATGAAATAGAATGTTACAACTGTCATAATTATGGTCATAAAGTTGCAGACTGTCGCTTAAGGAAATATAATTCAGATTTGATCTCCACTTCTGAAAATGTCAAAGTCTGGAAGAAGAAAGTAGATGACAAGTGTGGACTAGTGCTATCAGCCCAAAAGAAAAAGAATCCTTGGTATATTGATAATGGATGATCCAAACACATGACTGGAGACAGAAGTAAGTTTCTAACTTTAAGTGATAGCAAATTAGGGAATGTAACTTTTGGAAATGATGCACCTGGAAAGATAAAAGGTAAAGGAATTGTAAATTTGTGTAATGGAAAAAGAAAAGATCAAGATGTGTTTCTTGTAGAAGATTTGAAACATAATCTTCTTAGTGTAAGTCAAGTCTGTGACCGAGGGTGTGAAGTTATTTTTACCTCTAAAGACTGTAAAATAAAAACTGTGGATTCAGGTCAACTAGTTGCAAAAGGTACAAGAATAGAAAACAATGTCTATGTTTTAAAAGAAGAAGAAGAAGAATGCAACTTAAGAAAATATGATGAAAGTTGGTTGTGGCATAGGAGACTTGGTCACCTAAATTTTGATCACATAATCAAACTCAAAACCAATGGGGAAGTAAAAGATCTTCCAAAGATATCAAATCCATATGACTCTGTTTGTAAACCCTATCAGATAGGAAAGCTTACTCGCACTCAGTTCAAAGCTAAAAACTTTCCCTCAACAGAAAAACCTCTTCAGTTAGTACATATGGATCTATGTGGTCCATCAAGGAAAGAAGGTACAGGAAAAGAAAAGTACTTTATGTTGATTATTGATGACTATTCTAGACTAACTTGGGTTGCCTTTTTGAAAGAAAAATCTGAAGCATTTGAAAAATTCAAGGTATTTAAGGCTCTGACTAAGAATCAAACAAAAAAA